>PVJI01001589.1:115297-174455 GCA_004026765.1 Micronycteris hirsuta | reverse complement strand
GTTTCCTTGCTGTATCGGCCTTCCCGTAAATTGCCGCCTCCTGGAATAATTTAAAATTTGAAGTGTTATTTCCCTTCTGCTTATTTACTGGCAGGTGTTACCTTTGGGATTATGATGCAGCCGAGTGCTCACCGCTTCTGAGCTGGGGTCACCAGAATTTAGTCAGGACATCGCTCTAGCTCAATTTCCTTCTGTGCTGGATACGACTTTCCTGTAGAAATCCCCTACTCAGGGCTCCAGAGCACGGGCTCTGGGGTCAGACGACTTCTTAATGGCGTGATCCTGAACAAGGTATCCAGCTTAGTCTTGGGGTCCTCCCCTGTGATACAGGAATGATAAGACAGCACCCCCATAAGGCGTTTGTGAGGATTATCTGTGCTTGCGGGTGTGAATTAGTGACCACAGTGCCTGGAACATAATGAATGTTGAACAAGCTGAACCTGTTCTAATAATACAGTGGAGTTATTCATCAAGATATCCTCAGTTTGGCGTCATGTGGGAGATACCTCAGTAGTGGCATTGGGTGGTAACCGTATTTTCCCTGATCCACGCTTTGAACTGAGAAATACCGAGATGGCGATGCAATGTGTTTGATACGTGAAATCGGAAGTATCCCAGGAATTTAGAGGAACTGACCACTGAGCTTGCAGTTTTGTAAGGCCGGGATTGATGCATTGTGAAAGAAAAGCAGAGCAAACACAAAACAAGAGAAAATGAAGTGCTGAGTGACAGTACAGGTATTTAGAGCTGAAGGATTTAGGAGAAAATGAAATACTGGATCAATAGAAGCCACAGTGAAGGCTAACAGAGTAGAGCCAGGACCCGGCCAGGCCCTGGGGGTCAGGTTTGATTTGGACAGATGAGGAGAGGAGAGACCATTCCAAGCAAGGCCTGCCCCGGGAATGAAGACGCTGGGGAAATAAAGAGCGCAGACTGGGACGTGGTCAGAAGACCCAATCATGGAGGGATTTGCATGTGACGCAAGTAAATAGCAGAGTGTGTGAGTGTGCTTTCACGGGGGCGGGACGGCCTGAGTCCCACACCACTTAGCGCGGTCGGTGGTGAACACTAGCGAGCACCTTCTTCCTAGGTGTCTGAACAGCTCGTGGGACTGCATTACCGAAGTCCCTGAGGCTGGGCAGAGAACGTCAGACTTGATGCACTGGGGTCGGGAGAGTTACCAGAAAATTTTTGTTATTGTTTTTATTTTAACAAAGTTTATTTTTAGAGTAGTTTTAGATTTATAGAATATATTTGAAAAGATCGTGCAGTTTCTATGCATTATACCTAACAACCAAATTCCCATACTAGTACGTTAACATAAAACTTTTTTTAATAGTAAGGCCCGCTTGAGTGCAGTTGGTAGGGTAATAATCTGGGTATAATAATTTATAGTTTTAATTTGCACATTTCACCTAAAATGTCATATGGTGCGCTTGAGTGTGATATCATTATGTTACAGAATTACATGCTTATGATTTTGAAGTAGAAGATTTTGTAATAAAAAAGAGGCGTTATTTGGGCCAGACCCTGTATTATCAAGTCCATACTTTATTCATATTTCCTTAGTTTTATCGGATGTCCCTTTTTTGTCCCGGGACCCCATCCAGGACACCACATTACATTCAGCCGTCCTGTCATCTTAAGCTCCTCTCGACTGTGACAAGAGGCCTTTCCTCCTTGTTTTTTATGACCGTGGCAATTTTGAAGAGCACTGGTCCAGTTTGTGTAGACTGTCCCTCACTTTGAGAATTTTCTCATGATTAGAGTAGGATTACGGATTTCCGTGGAAGAAAGATCACAGAGGCAAAGAGCCAATGATCATTATATACTATCAAAGGCATATGCCCTCAACAGGACTGTCACTGTTGACGTCAACCTTGATCACCTGGCTGAGGTAGTGTTCGTCAGATTTGCCCAGTGCAGAGTTACCTTTCCCGCCCTCCCCAGCATCCTCTTTGGAGAGAAGTCACCGGGTGCAGCCCGCAGTGACGGGGTGTGGGGAAGGGGGATCCGGGGATCGGGAAACTCAGCGGTCTGAGGAAGAGGAGTTGAGGAATGATTCCTGTGGTGAGAGAAGGGATGAGAGCAGAGTTTAGTGGGAGATGAAGAGGGGGGTGGAATCAAGGGTGACGGCTAGGGTCCAGGCGTCCCTGAGTAGGGGACTGTTTGGGTGTGGCAAGCACTGCATTCGTTTACTGTCAAGTCTGTACTTCTTGGCCGTGTCACCTGGGGTGAGTCACCCTGTTCCTCTGAGTCTCAGTTTGCCCCTTTGTAAAAGGAGGTTGGTGGTCCTGTTCTTCCCACCCCATAGAGCTCTAGTGAGAGAAAAAGGAGGTGATGCCGATGAACGGGCTTGGAAAGCCATCAAGCACACAGCTCGGGCGTGGTTTCTAAGGCTGATTGAAGGAGCGGTGATGCTATTGAGAGAGAAGGGCACTTGGGAAGAGGAATTGGATACCTGGGAGAGTCTGAGTGTTTCAGGTAACCTGGGGCAAGTTGTAATTCATCCTGAGTGGTCACGAGTTTGTGAGAGTCACCTGCTAAGAAGACGCATTTTGAACATTCTTTCTCAGATGTTCTGTTTCTGGTGGTCTAGCCCCACTGGTTGTCGCTCCGATGGAAGTAGCCTGGGCAAGATGAGGCTGCTTCGGGACTAGAAGGAAGGGCTCTGCCGAATCTCTGTGACCTTCTTCTTGGGGCCACCGAAGGCTCCTGGGATTTCCGTAATGGTCTCAGTCTCCCAGTCTCATCACCTGAGATATCGCATAGGCATCTCAAAAGTAGTGCAACCAACATGAACTTTGGTTCCTGTCCTGCACCAGAGTTCGGGGGGATGTGACCACTTTGCTTGACTGTGAAAGACGGCGTGAAACTTCTCAGCCTTGTCAGAGGCTGTTTTATCTGAGTGGGCAGAGTCCCTCCAAACTGGATATGATGCAGTGGAGGGATTGCTTTGTCTTTTCAGACAAATAGACTGCTGGTTCCCCACACGTTATTTCCTCATTATTCAGGAAGTGTGCAACCATGCTTTTGGTTTTTCATTGTACTACTGTAATGTTAGCAGTATACTGAGGAGCCGTGGAGGGCTTTAACCATGTCTGCCCCAGCTCCAGGAGGCCCGAGTGCCCTGCCAATCACTTGCTGGTAACTTTGGGTAAGGAATATAAGTTCTTTGCTCCTCATTTTCCTTCTCAGTAGAATAAGTAGGGACCACCCAGGCTCTGAAAGATGAAGCGATTAAAAATGAGCAGTCAAGCCAGCTGGCAAATAAGAGGAGCGTGGAATTAATGTCACCGCTACACTGCAACTGACTCAGCATATTTCAAAAATGTAGACTTGAGCCAAGGAACATACTTTTGGTATTAACCAAACTGCCAAAGACTGTTATGTAAATTGAACCTCTTTACTAATCTTTGAAGAGGAGAGAGAGTCTTTTGTCTACACTGATTTGAGTTGGGATGAAATCCACACTGAGTCTCCGTTGGCTTTTGGGCTCTGTCATTCTCTGGTAAGAGCAGCCCATTTCTTCACAGGCAGGCTGTTCTGGTGTGTGTCTGCCTGGGCTGGTGGATGACGGAAAGGCAGGCGAACACGACAGAGTCTCTGCTCATCTCGGGGTGAAAGCCAAAGGTCATCTCTGGGCACGGAGGACTTCACAGTGTCATATATATTTCCAAATGGAAATGCTTGCAAAGTGTCATATATATTTCCAAAGGGAAATGCTTGCAAAACGCAGATGCTGATCCCAGTTCTGACCTTTGCAGCTGGTGCCAGCTGTAGCTCTGGCACCTTCGTTCAGACGAAAGGAAGAGCCAAGAAGTGAAACGATATTTTCCTTCCCTCATCATTACTCAGCATGGGCCGCTTGCTTAGCTATAAAAAAATTCAAGTGTTGAGAGAAACAGCAGTGCTGTCGCTTATCCAAAAATGCATTCTCCCGTGTCATCTAGAGTCCCACTGTGTTCAGCGTTGTTTCTGGGGAGGATGGTCTGGTAGATTTCTCTCTCGCTCTCACTCTTGTCTGTAACTCGCTCAGCCTTCTTGTCTGAATTCTAAAGGGAAATCGTTCCTAAAGTCTAGCATGCCCCAGAATCACCTGAGGGGCTCACTGAAGCAATAGATCCTCGACTCTGTTTGGGGGGGCTGAGGTGTCTGCATTTTCCTACGTGGCAGGCACACGGGTTCTGTTTGCCGGGATAGGCAGAGCCACCTCGAGGACTGCACGTGGGCACCATGCCCAGCTTCGTGACTATTGCACACACGGTGTCTGCTCCCTTTGTAAGCCGAGTCCCAGCTGCCGCTTTTAGAACTGCACTTGAGCTGGAACTTGGCTAAATAAATTACTGCCTGACTTAAAACAATCATCACCTGACTTACAACGATTTTCTGATTTAGGCAGATAGTATGCGAGGAGCACGAACTTGGGAGCCGGAAAGACCCGCTGCAGATCTTTGAGCTTACTGTTACTTGGGCAGGCTCTTCACCTTCTCCGAGGCTCTGTTTTCTCATCTGTCAAATGGAACAATATCACCCACCTCGCAGGCAGAGGGGAGGTGGGAGATGAGAAGAGACAGGATGTAATAAAATGACTTCTGTGTTAGCACCTAACACCATGCCTGGTATTTAGTAGATGCTCAATAAATATTAATTTCCTCCATTTTTATAGGAAGCAGGAATTAACTTTTTTTTTTGAATAGCAAAAATTTATTGGGGTGATAACTACAATGTAAATATGTGGGAGGGTTGCTTTTTATTTTTATTTATTTATTTTTAATTATTTTATTGTTGTTCAATTACAGTTGTCTGCATTTTTCCCTCACCTCTCCCCCCTACCCCAGTCAAACCCACCTCCCTCCCTTGTTTTTCCACTCCCCCTTGGTTCTGTCCATGTGTCCTTTATAGTAGTTCCTGAAAACCCTTCCCCCATTGTCTCCTCCCCCCTCCCCTCTGGCTATTGTTAGATTGTTCTTAATTTCAATGTCTGGTTATATTTCGTTTGCTTTTTTCTTTTGTTGATTATGTTTCAGTTAAAGGTGAGATCATATGGTATTTGTCCCTTACCGCCTGGCTTATTTCACTTAGCATAATGCTCTCCAGTTCCATCCATGCTGTTGTGAAGGGTAGGAGCTCTTTCTTTCTCTCTGCTGCATAGTATTCCATTGTGTAAATGTACCACAGTTTTTTTATCTACTCATTTACTGATGGGCACTTAGGTTGCTTCCAGCACTTGGCTATTGTAAATTGTGTGGAAGCAGGAATTAACTTAAAAGAGAAACTCACATGTTCTCTACTAGCACTTGAAGTACACATTGTTAACAGAAACTTTTTTTAATGTTCAGGTGGCATTAAAAATCAGTGGTTGTTTAGAGATCTTGAAAGGATGCTTCTCCTTAACTCCTTTAGATAACACTGGCTTCTGTTGCAAACACAGGTTTCCAAGAGAGGCCCCAGCGTGTAGATAAGGAAATGCAGGTGTGCAGCAATGTTGGTACCTTTGCCGGACACTCCCGGGGTCCAGTGCAGAGAATTTGGAACAGGTGTTGTTTCGGGCTGAACACCTGATCCTGAAACAACACCTGTTCCTCCTCTCAATCTCACAAGAAGAACCTTGTTTCTGAGAATTTAGCTGATAATGGATTATTTGGACGGTCTTGTTCAAGCTCTTTCCAGGCAGAATGAGAACATGACCGTGGCCTGAGAGAAACAATGGGCTATTGTGCTCGCAGTGGACAGGAGCTCCTGGCTATAGGTGCTTTTCTAAGTTGAGTTTGAGGAATATCTGCCCACATCTCCCCCTCATCCAACCTGGTTTTACTGTGTGAGGAAAAAAAATCATCCTTGTTCTTTGTGTAGGTTGATTCATTTTAGGTTCATTGTTCTTATCCCGTATCACGCTCACGTAGCTACTTATGTAAAACATTTTATACAGCACACGGTTCAGATCAGAAAAAGAACTTAGTAGCAAAAAGGGCCTCTGCCTTCTCTGGCTGGAGAAACCGCAGGGTGAATGAAGACCCTTGGCTAGTTTAAGGCCACAGGTGTCCTCTCACAGATGACTCTCTGCCATTGGTGAAGCGGAGGCTGTAAATTCTGTCAGTCCCCCCTCCCCTCCCCCACAGGGCAGCGGCGGTACCCTCTGCCAGCTGCTCTGGGAACTGAGACGATAGGTCCTGTAGCCCCATCCCATGGTTTCAGGGACTGCAAAGACCTTCGAAATCACCTGACCCAACCCCCTTTGCTTTGCAGGAGAGGAAACTGAGGTTCGGAGAGGGCCACATGGTTACTGATTTTTTTTTAACTACTGCCTGCAGTGTGTGTATCAGGAAGTGGGCACGTAATAGGAGGCTCATAACAGACCTCCAGAAAGTTGAACAAGTTGCCAAAGTAGCGTCAGGACGGTCTCTGGTACAGTAGACGAGAAACCAGCCAGCATGCACTAAGTAAATAAACATTTGCTGAGTCCTTTGGCGCGTGAACATCCTGCTGTGTTCTGAGGAGCTGGGGGAAGGAAGGAAAAGTACAAATGGGTAGAAAAAAACATGAATGTAAGAAACGGTCCCCATCTCAAGGAATTTACAGCGCGTGAATTTAAAGACCTGTTACAGAACATGGAACCGAACAAGCTCATGTATTGAATGACCTGGTTACATAGACCTAGAGAAGTTTGGGAGGAAGGGAGACCCACTGGGTGCCGGTGGAACCAGCCCTGTGTTTTCCCTGCAGGACTGCTAGAGCCACAGCTTTCTCATTTAAGGTGTGTATCCTCGCGGTTATGGTGTAGGGGCAGGGGCTCAGTGCACACTTAGGAATTCATATGTGGCTCATTTGATACCAAAATTACGTGGATATTTATGCACGTGCACAATGACCTCTTCTGTGGGACTCCCTCCCGCTCACATAGGTCTTTCCTTGTCCTTCCAGTGGCTCACCCTCAGGACCCCCACCACCCGTCTGAGAAGCCCGTCATTCACTGCCACAAATGTGGGGAACCGTGCAAGGGCGAAGTGCTGCGGGTCCAGACCAAACATTTCCACATCAAATGTTTCACCTGCAAAGGTATGGTGCCTCCTTCCTGGCTTAGTGGCATGTCACAATCAGTGCCTGCGTTGGGTTCTGCTCCATCCCCTAACTCCACACCAAGTCACCAGATGATAACTGAGCATGCTCAGAAGCCCAGGAATCACTCACCTTCCCTAGGCTGGGATTGGATTAGACTCAAGGGGGAAATTGAGTCACCCCAAGACCAGGGATAATAGGGCTTTGGGTGTTCACTGAAGTTCCTGATCCTGGGATGGGGGACAATTGTAGGGGTGCAGTAAAAATGCAGTTCTGTGTTTTGTACTTTTTATGTCTTTTCCTAAGAAGTGAGGGACTCCTACTACAAAGTAAATTTGTCCCAGCAGCTGTTATCTATAGGAGGGGCTGGAAAACTTGTAAGATTGGGGTGCCGTGCCAAGTCACTGGCTCCTGTGGAGCCTGGTGTGTGTGTGTGTGTGTGTGTGTGTGTGTGTCTTGAGAAGTAAGAATTAAGCAAGAACACTTGGATGACCTCCAAGCAGAAAAATCTCTCCCATCCAGGAAGCTACCAGTTGGAGTTTGATTTCCATTAGCAAGCCTCCCTTGTGGGGCTTGTGGCTGTTGGCATTTTGATAGCGAATGTGCTGACCTGTCATGCACGGAGCCACGGCCAGGCTGAGTGGGGAAAAAGAGAGCATAGCTCTTCGTGCTTATTTGAGAAGTAGGTCATGAGCCGAGGGCATGTCTGGGTGGCTTAGGTTAGGGCTGCAGGATGTAGGAGGAGAGATAGAACAGGGACAAGACCATGAGCCTGCTCTGCAGCTTTGCTCTGTGCTCTGCACATGGTACCCACCCTGACCCCTGGAAACCGGGTTTCATTTTAAGTCTCTTGGGACACAAAGGCTCCTCATTGCCATCTTAAGCCATCCATCCATGGCAGGGGGCTGTCAAGTAGGCTCCAGGCTGCCTAGAGACCCTCACATACATGGAGGAAGGGAGACGGGGCTTTTCTGAAGTCCACAGCTGTTTCTTTCATTGAGCATCGGCTTTTCAGGAGAAAGAGCACTGGAATTCAGGTGAGAAGATGCAAGGGGAAGAGGGGCATGAGCCTGACTCCCATGGAACATGTGACAAAGATTACCAAAGGCTGTCACGTGCATCTTAGAGGGTCCTCAATCCTCCTGAAACCCCAGAGGAAGGACGAAAAATCCCCAGTTCTCAGACCACGCACGTTGGTCGGTCGGTCGTCAGGCAGCACCAGAGTCACACCCAAGGTGCAGACCAGGCTGCGGCGCTGTGTGGCTCGGGTCCCGCCATGGCCACGAAGCAGCTCTGTGGCCTCAGGCACATTCCCTGTCCCTCTGTGGCTCCATGTTCTCCTCTGTAAAAGACTAGACTGTGTGATATTTCAGTCGACCCAGTCTGAGGTCTGCCAACTCGGTATACACATCACCGTGCTGTGTGTGATGTGGAACCTGGAGGCACCGAATCGCTGCCCATTGGGTAGCACGTCAGAGGATAGATATTTTCTGGTTACAACCAGTTTATCTAACTTGGAGTCAAGCATTATATTTTGTTTCAGTTTTTGCTCATAAATTTCTTGAGACATGTTTCCAGGGATAGATTCGGTAGGAAGTAAATAAAACCTGTGAATGATTGCAGCCCCCTGTGTATTTTGTATTTGTAGTTAAAAGTACAAAGCATTAGTCCCGAGTCTGGGTGGTCCCTGTTCCATACGTCAAGGTGTTTGTTTACCCCTGTGGGGTAGGCGCTTCCTTGCTTTTTATTCTTCTAGTGTAACTTTAAGGACCGAATGTAAGTTATTTATGTTGGAAAGCTGTACCATCGCCTTTGTTTCATGTCAATGTGTTTCTGAAAAGTTGAATTTTTGTATAAATTGCATCGTATTTTGAGAGCACTTGCTATCTGTAGGAATTGTTTTTAATTTAACACAACTTTACTAAAATAAATGCCATCTATTCTTATAAATTTTGTTTTTTTCATACTGAATCTGTCAATGTCTGCTGTCTTATGCCTCCAACTTTCTGGGGTCTCCCTTTTCTTTAATATCCAAAGACAGTGGTTTAAGCTCCTCCTGCCTTATGTTCTAGCAAGTTCATGCCTGTTCCCAAGATTCTAGAGTCATGTTGTCCAATAGAAATAGGATGTGAGCCACATGTATAATTCTAAATTTTCTAATAGCTGTATTAAAAAGCTAAAAAGACCCATTTTCATAATACTTTGTATTTATCCCCATACACCCAAAATATTATTTCAACGTGCAATCAATATAAGAATTATTGGGATATTTGATATTCTTTATCATTTTTTCATACCAGCTTAACAGCACATCTTTATTTGGACTAGTCACATTTCAAGGCTTGATGGGCATAGCTTGTCAACAAGATTTATCAGGAGCTCACTATGACATATGTCCTCAAATTGTAACTAGACAGAAACGTGATCTTCTGCAAAGAAAGAGTGTAAGTAAAGCTATGTATCATTGATTACAGAGCTACACGTCTGTCTGGCAGATACAACAGATAAGAGAACCCTGCCGAAGCCTCTTCTCAGTCAGCTCTTGGTTAAAATGTTGCTACTTAGTATTTTTGTGCTGGTTTAGACCCTTAGCTTTGTCGTCTGGGCTTGCATGGGCCCACCAGATGTGGGCAGGGCTTAAGTAGAAAACTAATAACACTTCAATAATACGAAAGCAGTTTTTTATATCCCCTAAGAGCTGAGCTTTGAATGCCTATTTAGCAAATCTTAGTCATTTGAAAGTTGGTTAAAAGGCAGAATTAACCACGATGCCAGAAAAATGGGTGTGATAGAAGTGTGGTCCTTTCTCACAACATATGAGAAACCACTTTATACCATCTTTTGTAATCCTGAACATTTTATATTTTGAATTTTGTACCAGGTTAAAGTGTTGTCTAGTTAAATATATATAATTCTGATTTTTTTAAATAGTTAAGGTTTTGAATTCCTAACTGGAACAGGATAAGAGCTCATAAATTCTCCAAAATGCACCACTTAACAATTTCTGCTCTTGTTGAGAGATAATTGGCTGTGTATCTCTTGCAAGCAGAGGTGCTAGAACTTCTTGTTCTGAATTATCTTTTCAGTGATGTTTTACAGCAAACAGCCTTAGAAGCTAGAGATGGTATTTCTCACTAGAGCAGAGGGCTGATTTGTTTGCTGTCTAGTATTATAAAGAAAATATCTATCTCTGGAGCAAAGGCTGGACAGGTTTGCTTGCAGCTCATTATGAAAGATTGGAGTTGCCTAAGCGTGGGGCTCCTTGGCTGTGACAGGAACCCACTGCAAGGGCAGCCTCTAGCCGCACCTAATTCCCTTCCCTCAGGGGGTTTTGGGGGACACAGGCAACCGTCAGAAATATGAAGCTCACACTACCTGCTGTGCTGCAACTGATAAACGCTTTTGCTTCTGACCCAGAGGGTTCGCATCCTTGGCCAGCATCCATAAAGCTAGGGCCGGCTACCTTGTTCATTGGTTCTTTTTTTTTTTAAGATTTTATTTATTTTTAGAGAGAGGGGAAGGGAGGGAGACAGAGAGGGAGAGAAACAGCACTGTATGGTTGCCTCTCACATGGTCCTCACTGGGGACCTGGCCCGCAACCCAGGCATGTGCCCTGACTGGGAATCGAACCGGGACCCTCTGGTTCCTAGCCCGCGCTCAATCCACTGAGCTACACCAGCCAGGGCTCATTGGTTCTTTATAGCACTCGACAGCTCTGAGTTCATGTCCACGAAAGCTTATTTCTTAAGAAAGCAAATGTTGAAGTTCACCTAACTTGATCAAGAGAGAACCCATTTTCTGAGAAAATGATTTGTACAAACAAAGGTTATGGGAGAGTTTACCCTATAGAGGAGGGAGGACAGCTGAGATTTTTGCAAGCACCTTTAAAGCGGGCATTTAACCAGTCATATGGCCGGAGGGGTTTTTTTTTCATCTTCTGACCCTGGACCCTCCAAGTGCCCCATGCTCAGACCTCATCCCTCTCTACGTCCACTTTCTGGTGACCTCAGCCTGTCTTGTGGCTAGGTACCATCTGCACCTGACAGTTGCCAGATCTCTCTCTCTCCCCTGATATCTAGACTGGTATGTTCAAAGGTCTTTCCTGCATCTTCAGTCAGCATTTCAAACCGAACTCCTGGTTACTGGCATCATCCCACCCCTAAACTTCTGCATTCTTCTAATGTCAGCAGTTCTCAAGGCTATTTTTCCAGTTGCTTGGGCTACAAAATCTCAGTCACTCTCACCCCCTCCTGTTCTCTCACACGCCACAAGTAATCCCCCATCAAACCTTGTCAGCTTCCTAATATGTGCAAAATCTTGTCAGCTTCATAACGTGTACACTTGTCACTGTCCCTGAGAAAATCACCCTGTCCCAAGCCACCATCCTGACTTGCCTGGATTCATAATTTTGTTAAGTCTCTCCGTGTCTGCCTCTGCTTCCCCCTGCAGTTTATTCTCCGTGCAGTAGCCAGGGTGATCCTTTTAAAGAGTCATGTTCTGTCACCTTTCCAAAGAATGTTCTAGTCTTTCAGACTGAAATCCAAAGACTTAATTTGACCTTCGAGGCTCCTCCCTCCTATTACTCTCAACCTCATCTCCCGCCGTGTTCTCCCCAGCCGGCTCTGCTGAGCTGCACCGGCCCACTTAATCGATCTTAAGCAAACCAAGCACCACACATCCTCAGGGACTTGGTACTTACTGTTCCTGTTGTCTGGCAAAATCTTTTTCTGGATATGTGCCCGATGTTCTCCCCCACGTCCTCTGGGTCTCTTCTCAAATGTCACTCATCAGAGAGGTCATCCTTGACACCATTTGATATGTCCAGCTGTATCTGTGTGCATCTGTGTGGGTATGTATACGTATCTGTACATAAATCAAGTAAAGGACGGTTAGTTTGTTTATCGCCTGTGTCTCTGCACTAGAATGCAGGCATCCGTAGGGCAGGAGGTTTGTGGCAGGCCCCAGAAAAAAGCTGAGCTTAGAGTAGGCATTCAGTAATGTTTGTTGAATGAATGAATGAATGAATGAAATGTTTATCATAGATTGATGTACTAATTACAGATTTTTATTTCCAAACTATTAAATCCAGGTCACTCAGGCTTGATTTCAATCAATGTCTTTTTTAAAATATTTTAAATTTTTAAAATTTATTTTTCAATGAGTTGACATTATATTAGTTTCAAGTATATCCATAGTGATTAGACATTTATATAACTTGCAAAGTGATCCCCCTGATGTCTTTTAGGTGTGGGAAGGAAGAAATTGGGTTTTTTAATTATTAGTTTTATATTTTAAAAATTTTTAATTTATTTTCAAATTACAGTTGACATACAATATTATGTTTCAAGTGTACAACATAGTGATTAAATATTTATATACCTTATGAAGTGATCACTCTGATGTATTTTTTAGTTTGAGAAGAAGAAATTGGTTTTTGTGTTTCCCGAACAAAGCATCTCTCACACAATGAAAAAAAATATGTTTTCTTTTCTTTTTAAATTACCATATTTTTTGGACTATAAGATGCACCGGACCATAAGACGCACCTAGGTTTTAGAGGAGGAAATAGGGAAAAAAAAATTCTGAAGCAAAAAACGTGGTAAAATATTTAACAACATAAATACCATAATATTTCACCAATGTAAACAGCCAGGTAAGCTACATTCAGACTATAAAACGCACCCCCATTTTCCTCCCAAATTTGTGGGGGGAAGTGCATCTTATAGTCAAAAAAATACAGTAAATTTATCAGAATGACATTGGTTAATGAGATCATACAGATTTCAGGCGCACATTGCTGTGACACATGATCCGTGTGCTGCACTGCGTGCCCACCGCCCAAAGTCACATCATCTTCTGTCAACATGTATTTGGCCCCTTTACCCTTTCCTGCCCCCCTCCCGCTTCCCTCTGGTAACCATCACACCGTTGTGTGTCTGTGTCTCTGAGTTTCAGTTTTATATCCCACACATAAGTGACATCATATGATTCTTGGCCTTTTTTTGACTGACTTATTTTACTTAGTATAATGTTCTCAAGGTCCATCGAGAACTGGAAATATTGAAAATGGCAGCGTTTGGTCTTTTCTGTGGCTGAGTAATATCCCATTGCATATAGGTACCACATCTCCTTTATCCAGTCCTCTGTTTTTTTAATTTCTCTGATTTCATGAAAGAGAAGGTCTTCGTAACAAAGGAAGAACAGCTTTCTCGCCCAGGGCCTTGATCAGGCAATGGTGTCAAAGCTCACGCTTAATAACACTATTTAGCATTTATTTCTATTGATTCTTTATGGGGGAAGTGGCACTGAAGTTTTGATTTATGGTAGTGTTATACATTTGCCTTTTTAAATAATTGTACTTCATAAAAATGAGCTTTAAAAAAAACATGAAGGGACAGTGACCAGAGGGGAGGGGGAGGGGGTAACAAGGGAAAGAAGGGGAAGGGTGACGTCGAGGAACATGCACGAAGGACCCATGGACAAGGACAGTGGGGTGGGGACTGGTTTCGGGAGCGGGGTTGGACCGGGCAGGGAGGAGCAATGGGGGAGGGGGAGGGGACAACTGTAACTGAACAGCAGTAAAAAAAAACATTAAGGGAATAGAATACATATCAAGACTATAGGAAAGAAAATAGTGAAGGTGGTACATACGTGAAATTGGAAGTTTGGTCAACACGGATCCTGATGGTGTGCTTGGCTTGGCATCAGAAGTGACCAGGCTGTTTTCGGTGTGGTCTTGGAACGTGTCCGAAGCCTGTCCTAACTGTGATGTCTCCTGAAAAGGAGAAAACTGCACTTGGTGTGGTTTGTCTGCCACTAAGGTAGTTTGAACTCATGACGTTTTGGTTGTGATTTGAAAAGTATTCTGTAAGAATCGACTCTGCCTTGGTCATTTTTTTTTTTCCTTTCCTTTAATCCGAGAAGGGGCTTTGATGGTGTCTAGAGAGGTGACATCCACCAAGTGAGAGCCAGAGGGCAGAAGCAGGGTTCCTTTTGGAACCCTTCCTTGGTTGCTAAGATCAACTAAGACACAGGTGAGGTCAGCAGCCTAACACCTTTGTCCACACTGAAGCCATGCATGAAGATCAAGTAGCCATTCTGCATGATGGGAGTGGCATTTGTGAGGTACCTTCCTGCGTCCATCTCTTATACACATGGATGTCCCTCAGCCTTTCCCTATAGATGCCCCTCGTGTCCCCTCCTCTGCCCTGACAGGCCTGTCTGGGGCTGTGGGGTGGATCCCACTTGCTCTCCAGGAAAGAGTATTTACAATGTACCAGAGAACCAGTGATACCCTTTCTGCTATGCCTGGAAGCTTCTAGAACTTTATGTTTCTCTTTATTCTCTTTACAAGTACCAGAACCTTTAGTGAGAAGTGAGGAGAACCTCAGTAGATATGATGTACCCAGAGATACCACGGGTGTGGTTTGCAAGCTACCTGGAGAGGGTTATAAACCCCTCGGGGCAGAGTTTTTGAAATGCGGTCCGAGAAGCAGCTACCCAACATAACCTGGGTGCTGGTCGCCGGGCGATTCCTGGCCTCGCCCCAGTCTCGCTGAGTAGTGTTTGGATCGTTGGGGCCTAGCAGTTTTATGAAAGTCTCTAAGTATTGGGCTCATCAGATTTGAGAACCACTTAAACCGGTGGATATAAGGCTTAAATTGGTGGGGGGCGGGGTGGCCTATGAAACTCCCAGGAACTGGGCTTTCCTGTAGAACAGCTTCATGAAATGTAGAATTTAGGTATGAAATATTTAGCTAAAGGGTAGATATAAAAATACGCTGTAAACATTCCTGACTAGTATTAACATGGAGATGAAGGTCACAGTATCTAGCTATGTCCTGAATTCCGAATGGGACAAAAGAAGAAAGGGTATAGAACCCTCTATCATACGTTTTTTCTGCACCCGTAGGTTCAAAGCGATACATCATGGGCTGAGTTATTTTGTTCCTCTCCCAAATTCATAGGTTGAAATCCAGTCCTCAGTGTGATGGTATTTGGCTGTGGGGCTTTGGGGAGATGATTCGGTCAGGAGGGAGGAGCCCTTCTGAAGGGGAGCAGTGCTCTAACAAAGGAGCCCAAAGAGCTCCCTTATTTCGTGCGTCATGTGAGGACCTAGAGAGAAGTCGGCCGTGGGCGAACCAAGAAGCAGGCCCTTACCAGACCCTGAATCTGCAGGCACCTTGATCTTGGACTTCCCAGCCTCCAGAATTGTGTAGAATAAATTTCTGTTGTGTATAAGCCAGCCAGTTTTGCTATAGAAGCCTGAATGGACTAAGACAGGATGTTCATCAGACTTTCAAATAATTACACAAGTGTGATTTACTAACTGATTTGTGCGATAAAGGAAAAGAGAAAGGAGCTGTGTGAGCAGAAATGTGAGCTTGCTCCGGGAGAATCATGGTGTCTTTGTGTTGGGGGGAGGGGCAGGTGGTCCAGAAAGGCTCCCCCAGCCCTTAACCCTCTGGGAAGAGAAGTTGGAGCTGACAGACAAAAGATGAAAATACAACAGCCACTTAATTCTGTCTAGTAAAAAAGCCAACTAAGTGGACTTTACTATTCCAAAAAGCAGATTTTTAAAAGTCACTTAATTTTTACATAAATCAACCTGAGAATATCCATACTTAATGGCTTTCACACCTTTACCATGTGAAATGTTTAGAGAGCATCTGTCACCAATGCGTTCAGCCGCGCTAAGCTGTGGAGGGTCAAGGGCATACGTGCCACTCCGCCCTCCCCTGAAGAACCTGTGATCTGGCAGCAAGTGGTGTGCTTACTAGCAGGCCGTGACTGGTGGCAGGATGGGTGCAGGCGAGTGGTCAGAGGCTACAGAGGTCACCTAGAACTCCGTGGTCAGGGGATGTTGCCAAGGAGGGGACAAGATATGGTGAAGCACAGGTGCTCCAGAGAACTTAATAAACTTCCCAGGCTGGAAAGGGGCAGCGCGCTGGCTGTGGTCAGGGGTAGGGGCTGCCTGGCCGAAGGCAGTGGATGGCGAAGATAGGGGTGTGTGTGGCTAGGGTGGTCATTGGCCTTCGTTTGGGCAAGCAAGTTTTTACCAGACATGAGTGGAACCATGAGGTTCCCATGTCATTTGAAAGATGGCTTTTTAAACGTTAATTATAGTAACTTTATTTCTTGTCACAAATGGAACTGGTGTTATATGTTATTTATAGCCACATAGATTTAAAGAGTCTTTGAACATTGGGTATCTATGGAAATTTTTAAAAATCAGATCATGTGCACTCTTCCCTCAAGGGAGCACAGGATCAGCAGAAGTCCTCGCATGGAACTATGTTTTAGCAGAGATTTGCCACTTAGCAATGGAAGTCTTAATTCACTGTGTGTTAGAGGATGTAGAAAACGCTGCCTTTTGGTAGATTTTAAAAATCCCTTGGCCTCTGTAATGTTCAGTCCGTCAAGAGAGCCCGTGAACATTAAAAATATTTTTAAAGCATTTATCTAAAACTATTAGAAAATTCAAGTTACAACTTCTCATGTCAATGAATTGCAATTCGTTTTTTAAAATTATTCTTTAAAGACTGGGTTCTGGGGTGGGGGGGGTTTGGGGAAGACATCCTGTCTATAAGAGTGCTTTCTATGTTTGCCATCATAGGGTTTGTGAGAGGTTCACCAGTTCAGGGTCATTCTATGCGCATTTCTAAAATGCATGGATCTTTATAGAGTAAAATGGATGAAAATGGGAGGTAGAATATACAGATTAAGGATTTTCTGCATTTAGATATTTTTAAAAGTAAAATTATATCATCTGATGTTTATATCTCATTTCCAAAATGGAACTTTAGAAAGTGGTAAAATAATGAACTTGATGTTCTTCCCATTGCAATATCATCCCTGTGATTTGTCCTATCTATATTCAGAAAAGTAACATTATCCCATTGTGCATGTCCGAAAGGGTGAACACACTTGCCATCCTGGATAGAAAAGCCAATTTATTTATTCTACCATAAATATTTCCTACATCTGTTGATACACGTAAACTTTTCTCCATTTTCTCCTCCTTAGATGGAAAAGAGCTGATTATTGATTCCCTTAAAATAACCAACCATACGCTGGAACACTTTTATTCCCCTGACCCCTTTTTCTTCGCTGTAATCTCAATTCCATCTACTTTTGTTCAAGTGCTCTTTACTAGCACTTTAATTATTCCTGCTGCTGCCCTGTGATCCCATTCTAGTTTCTTTCCATGCACCTTAAATCATACGGCACTTGACCAGCCGCATTCTTACACTCTGTAACAGGGCTTTCTTGGTTTTGTTAAAACACAAAGTAGAGCATTGTCTCACTGTACACAGCGTAGCTCCTAAATGAACTGAAATGGTCTCCTGAGTGGTTGAGTTGCAGTCGGTGCCAGTGGCTAAGGAAGTTCAGTCTTAAAACACTGGAGCAGTTGGGAGGGGGTGGCGTTACTACCTTGGCACCGCTGTCTTGATGCCAATTAGGTACTTTCAGAAGCAAAGACGGGATTACTGGTTCAAAGTCATGCTGAAATGCCCTTTCCTTATGCCGTGCCAAGGAAACTTGGCTCCACCCACACCATCCAGATGCCAGCCCAGTTTAAAGCAATATGGGATCTGGGGAGAGGGACAATAATTTGCCATCTCTTTAAGTATTGTGGAAGATATAAAGCAGCATAAGAAGTTGCCTCTGCCTTTAATAAACTTGCACTGAGACAAGGAGAAAATCACAGTGGCAGTATAAAGTATAATCCAAGACAGCGTCTATTAAATATGAGTCAAACATCAATAATTGTTCCCAGCCCTGAGGAATCGGAGCTGGGGGGAACGGGAGGAAGCTGTGGGTTCCATCAGGAGGCCAAGCCTGAGTGAAGGCAGGGAGGCTGGGTGGGGTTGGTGTGGGCAGGAGGTGGAAGGAGGTGTCTGTCCGGCGGGTGTAGGGGTGTGGGAGGGTCAGGTTGACAGGAGTTTACGCTGGTGTTCAGGAAGAGTGACAAGAACATTTGGAAGACACGGGGCCTTGTATGCAAGTCAGAGCCTTTGGTGGAGCAGAGCAGGCGAGCCACCTGATAAAAGAGGTCCCTTATTTGGGGGAGGTTGGGCAGGAGAGCCCAGTAGGACGATGAATAGATGCCCCCGCTAACTGCTTTGTGTGGTTTCTGATAAAAATAGCAATGCATTTGTGCCTTCCTCTGTTTTCTCCAGGCTCAGCTTATAGATGCCCATGAACCTCTCATGGAGGCTATCTCCGTGGTGCCTGGAAGTTCAGGAAAGGCAAAGATGCATGACCCAGATCCTTCTGTGGATGGAGAAGGGGAAGGGGATTGGAGAGAATAGGGATCTTAATAAAATTTACCTACGGGCCCAAAATTCAAACACGTTGGCTCGTCTGAGATAGGCTTGGCTGGGGTAAGTGAGGTCCCAGGGAGCACGGCCAGCCTTCAGTTCTCCCCTGTGCCCCTGTGCCTGGCACTCCTCGTTACTTAAGTGCCCTGTGCCAGCATGGAAGACTTAACACCTGTGTTTGTCTTATGGGCCAATCTTAGAAGGCAAAAAAAAAAAAAAACAGGTACATTGAGAGATATTATTCTGGGTGATATCTTTGTTGTTTTAGCTGGTTATAATTAATATTGTTTGTGCATGAAGTTTCACTAGTGTTAAAAACACACAGTGCGAAGTCAAAGGTTTTATTAATGAAAGAGGTGCCAAAATGATTCCCTTCCAACTGATTCTCTTCACTTACTATTGTAAATTCAAACTCTGAATTAAATACAAGCCTTGCTTTGGGGGCCCATTTTTGCCATCTGGTTGGACTTCTAAGTATCTTCTTTCCCAGAAATGATCGTTGATTTTTATGGACATTTAGAAGTTAATGTGAAAAACTATTCCAATATGTTTTTTTGAGGGTTAGTGTTTGCTTCCAGGACGATGCATTAGCAAATAGTTATTTCTGGTGGGAAGCTGCCCCCTCTCGTTATTGTTTATGAGTCTCTGTTCGGCTATTTTGAGCTCTGGGCTGCAGTGTCTAGTTCTTTTGAGCTTCAGTGCTTGATACTTTTAAACGTACTGCTCTGGCTTTCCGAGCGAAGACAGATTTAGTGACGCCCTACACAGCAGTGGGAGTTTTGATGGTTTGCGAAGACACTATGTCAAAGTCTACCTTTGTATTTTTGATGAAGAATGGGTTTGAGAAAATAAATAGAGAAGCATCTTAGATGAAATAAAATATTTTCAAAGTTTAGTTGGCATCAAGGATGGAGGACTAGGATGGGAAGTGTTTGGTGGCCAGAGTGCCAGTCCGCCAGGAAGTGTGTCAGAGTTTCACACCCCTGAGTCTGCACCACACCCAGCTGCCGTTCATGGGGCCTGGGAGGCGGCAGGATGGTGCTGGCCCAGGTAGCAGGGAGCAGGGTTTTGACCTGGCTGTGGGGCAAGTAGGCCTTCTAGAGCACATGGCCCTTATCACCAGAAACGAGCAGGAGTAACTCAGGTTGCAGCCCTGCGGGGCCTCTACTTCCCCAGAGCAAGTTCAGAAGGACTCGTTTTGCCTGTGATGGGCTGACCAGCTGGCAGAGGACCCAACCCCAAAACCAGTGCTTGCTCTAGAAACAAGAGGAAAGGACCCACCTAAGGCTCCTGGCCTCCAGTTAAAATTCTTGTGTTGCTCAAAACTAAATTGAAAACATTGGTCACGTTCATGTCAATTTCATAAACCCACGTGAACTAAAAAGGCTGCACAGAAGTGCCCTAAGGAAACAGCAAGTACAAGAAATTTCTAAAACTTTAGAAGTTGTTTTGAAGCTGTCTCAATAATCTGTATTAGCATAAAGACTACCCAGTTGCTGACAGATCTTTTTATAAAGGATCTGTGCATTTTTAAACTTACCGGAGCTGGTTAGAGGGCAGGTTAAAGGGAATTACTAGTAGTCCAAATGCATTATTCTTTGTACCTCTCAAGACTTTGAGAAACACCAAGGTTTGGAAGAGCAAATGAGTCATCTGAACTACCGATGTCCCTGAAGGTTGAAATCCAGGGGAACCTGTCTCATTTGAGGCTCAATTCAACTTGATTCAAAAAGTGCACTCCCAGTATTTCCTTAGATACCACGGTTGAAACTTCCTGAAGAAGAATCAACAGAAGTGAAGAGGAGGACTGTTGCCCGTAAAGTGCTTTGTCATCTTGAGGGAAAGTAAGATACATACAAGGAAGAATATTGAAGAAAAATCTCTAGGGTATTCTGCGACATGCCCCCTTCCCCGAGGATGGTGCTCATTGCTGTGGATGGAATCTGCAGTCAGAATGAGATCCTTCCGTCTGTGCACTCACTCCCTCAACCCACAGGGCCCGTTTGGTAAGGAGGAAGCAGGTGTGGGAACAGCGGGGACACCGGCAGGTTAGAGAAGGCAGCAGGTGGTGAATGTGCTGTTTTCAGGTAATGTGATCACACTAGTATTCGTAGGATGGTCTTGTGTGGGTGTGAGGGACCTAGGCCATCATCTTGTGTTAACTGATTGTAAACTGCAAAGAAGGAGGTCACAGCTGTGGAGTGCTGGTCTGAACAAAGACTGATGAATCCACAGTGAAAAGCTTGTTTGCAGGTCCTGTGTCACCTTGACAGTCTTCAATAGTTTGCAATTAGTGCTCTGGCCAGTGTGGTGGCTCAGGTAGTTGGAGCATTGTCCCATAGACGGAGAGGTTGCAGGTTCGATTCCTGGTCAGGGCACATACCCAAGTTGTGGGTTTGATCGCCATCAGGGTGTGTGCAAGAGGCAACCAATTACTATTTCCCTCTCATATCGATGTTCCCCCTCTCTCATTCTCTCTCGCCCTCTCTCTGTCTCTCTCTCTCTCTCTCTCAAAGCAATGAAAAAAATGTCCTCGGGTGGGGAGGATTAAAAAAAAGTTTGCAATTAGTAAACACTGATAACTGAGGGTGGGGAAGTAGTTACCTCAGACAGGATCTTACTGTAATCAACACTAGTTCATCTAGATGCATTAGTGAGTCATGGGAACTAGGGGAATCCTGGAAGAGTTCTAAGTAGGTCCTTAGGCAAACAGGGTAGTGATTGAACTCACCTCTTTCATACCCCAATTAGTGTCTATCTCAGCTGCTTGCAGGAATAATGAAGAATCCTGGATTCCTGGCCTAAGGCCCTTAATCATATGGGCATCATGCAACCTTTGGGAACTGGGGGGTTAAGACTGGAGGTTTCCAGCTTTGGCTGTGGCTTCCCAGTTCTTTGGCAGCAGACAACTTGACTCTCAGGCTTTGTTTTTGGATAAGTTCCTGCTGCCTCCTCTGGTCTTGTCTGAACATGTTGATGAGACCCAAGCCCCTGGCATCCTAGGACCTGCTTCTCTGCCCCATCTGCATAATCCCCAGCTGCACGGGGTTGAAAGAGACACCAAAGTCCAGACACAGCAAAGCATCCCCTTTGCGTGAACTGAGGTCCCGAACAGTCATTTTCTCTTGGGCAAGTTCCCGTTTCTTTCCTCTTTGGTTTGTTCGTTTTTATTATCTCATGTTCTATAATAGATAAATAATTGGCTTCTCCTATTTACTGCACAAAGTGAAAACTATGGGAAAGTATTTCCGGAGTGTGAGAAAATAGACGTTGGACATTTCAGCTACTGCTTTTCGTGGAGTGGGAATTTATTACTCAGCTCAGCAACAATCTTGGCTCAAACAAAGCCGTTGTGTGGGCAAGCAGTGGGTACCTTTCCTAAATAGCACTGCCAGGGACACCTTTGTTCGTATCTGAGACAGCATGAACCAAGGGTATCTTTCCATCAAAGGCTGTTTGATTATCTCTGCATCTCAGACATAACACGAAAGTCATTGAGACCTGGCCAATGGATTTTACTGGTATGAGATATTGCATAGCTCCCAAAGGATAGGAAACAAAAAGGGGAGGGAGGCAAGAGAGAGATCAGAGCCCAATAATAAATAGCTCTTTGTACCCGTCCCCACCCCTAAGCCCAAACCACTGAGATCATAGAGTAAGTGAACAGCATGCAGAGGGTAACTGCCCCAGCAGCTGGGCAGACGGTGACCAGATGTGAACTCGTCTCTCGTCCACAGTGTGCGGCTGCGACCTGGCACAAGGCGGCTTCTTCATAAAGAACGGGGAGTACCTCTGCACGCTGGACTACCAGAGGATGTATGGGACACGCTGCCACGGTTGCGGGGAGTTCGTGGAAGGAGAGGTGGTGACCGCCCTGGGCAAGACCTACCATCCCAACTGCTTTGCTTGTACCATCTGCAAGTAAGTGAGGGAGTCCCGGCAGAGAAGTGCGGGGTTCTGCTGCCACGGCTTGGCGCACACGCCTTGAGTCTCGAGTTGTGCTTAGTCTTTAAGTATTCTTTTTCTGACGTGTCCTTGGAATTCTTTATTTTTCTACTGTGTTATCCGTCTTGGTCAAAAAAGGTAATTTATGATGTCCTCTACTAAATAAGAGGACTCACTTTGAGTGGCTTGAAACCAAGCCTGAAAGCCCTCTAGGTCTCAACCCGTTTTCAGCAATGAAACGTCGGGAGGAGATGACGTAACTGATTAGAAAGATAAAACTTATTTGGAAGTAGACATTCTTACGCGCATGTGTGTGGGCGTGCATGCGCGTGTCTGTAAAGTAGCCTCATTTGCTCTAGAGCAAGAATGGGCAAACTATGCTCCACATTAGACCCGGTACCTGTTTTTGTAAATAAAGTTTTGTTGGAACACAGCCACAGCCATTTATGAATTGTCTATGGCTGCTTTCAAACTACAGTGACAGAGTTGAGTAGTTCTGGCAAAACCCACATGATCCATGAAGTATAAACAGATATCTCTGAGCTGGTATTTTAGGAGAAAAGTTTGCCGACACCTGCTCCATGATCATCTCGGAGCTACGAGGGTACATCTTCACAGGCCAACTTGGTGAAAACGATCTGCCAGACAGAAGGAAACTGTGAAGTGTGAGCGGGGAAGTGTGCTTTTGTTGTTTCGCTGTGAGTGCAGCACGCTGTAGAGCCGAAGGGGGATTTGACTCCTGTAATGACGAGATTAACATGAGGGCCAGCTACTTTATCGACCCATTCTGACTGGACAATTCCGTGACTGTCGGAATGGGGGTGATGCTGTTGTTCCGTGTTGCTATGCTTTTCTGAAAACTGCCGTTCAGAGAAGGTGTTTGGTTTCGTTTCTCAGCATTTCATGTTTGCGAGCCAGAAAGATGTAAACTCTAGGGAGGTAAATTTAATTGTATGTGATTCATTAACAAGATAATACTGATCGATGAATTATAATAGGATTTAGATGAAATATTCATAATAACATCATTTTAATAATTTTATAATGAGTAGCCCATTTCTCAATACATTTTTTAAAAATCATAATGAAAATTTTTGGATTAATGAGCTGAAAATTGTGTATTTAATCAAAGGCAAAGTTTCCTCTTGGCCCCTCCCTTTCCGGGCGGTAGCCCGCCCACAGGCTGCGTGACAGCCCAGGGCTGGCATTCAGGAGCCCCCAGCTCCAGTCCTGCCTCCCAGGCTGACTTGAGACTTGTGTAAATTAACTTTTCCAAGGCAGTTGCCTTGTCTATAATATGAAGGGCTGTGCTAGTTGTGAGAGATTCACCAAACCTGGATGATCACTGGAATCTCCTTATGGAGGGTCATACATATCTAGTCTTCCCAAAACAAAACAAAACAAAACAAAACGCCTCTCGTGGTTATTCAGCTGTTTCTGGAGGGTTGGAAGGCCCTGGTCCAGATAAACTCTTAACAGCCCTCCTGATCCCGGCCCTGAGACATCATTGTTTTGGTCGGTAAGGATGGGCGAATGTTGATTAGCAATAACTGCGTCCCTGGGCATTTGAGCCAGCAAAGAGGTGCACACTGTTGCTGCTGCTACTGCTGAGTGACAGTATTTTCACCTGAGTCTACAAATGCATGCACACAGAATTTAATTCATTTCACCCCCCCACCCCCAGCAATTCTGTGAATCAGGAATTAGCATCCCTATGAATGAGTGACTGAGTCTCAGGGTTTAAGGAACTTTCCCAGCTAAATGTTGCAAGACTGAGATTTGAACTCAGGTTTCTCGCTCTACATCCAGTTCTGTTTCTATTACAAACATGCAAATAACAGAACACAGTGAACGCATGTGGGCAGAGGACATAGGGAAAGGGGAAACTACTTGAACAGGGTCATCTATGAAATGATAAAACTTAAAGTCCAGAAGACCTGGTCCACGTTGAGAACTGGACTCCAACTTGGTGCATAGTAGGTCTGTACAGGATCCAAGTTTAAATATACAACTTAGATCAGAGGCAGGGCCTGGACTAGGTGAGGCAAGCGAGACTCCTAGAGGCACAATTTAAAGGGGCGCCCACACTCAGGGTCATGCAGTGCAGGGTCAGCTCCTGAGAGTCAGGGCCTCCTTAAATGTGCTCTAGGCACATCACTGGCCTCGCCCTGCTCCTGGCCCTGCTCCCAGCCCTGACAGAGGCAATGAACCTGTGCTTGTGCTTGGGCCCTCAGCTCTGATGCCCTCCTCACTGAGCAGTCTGAGGACTCGTTCAGGTATATTGAGTGGGATCCAGTAGTCCCGCTGGCATCCAGCAGAGTGGGACTCTGATCATTAAAGAGAGTATGTTCTAGCCCTGGCTGGTGTAGCTCAGTGGACTGAGCGCAGGCTAAGAACCAGAGGATCCCGGATCAATTCCCCGTCAGGGCACATGCCTGGGTCGTGGGCCAGGTCCCCAGTGAGGGCCATGTGAGAGGCAACCATACATTGCTGTTTCTCTCCCTCTCTGTCTCCCTCCCTTCCCCTCTTTCTAAAATAAATAAATAAAATCTTAAAAAAAAAAAAAAGAGAGAGTATGTTCTGAGTTGGTGGATATGACCTGCAGCTGCTGCTGATGGCTTGGCCTCCCTAGCTGATCAATCCAGGCAAGTCACTGGGCCTCTCTGGCCCTTATCTGAACAATGGAAAGGAACACTGCACCACCTCTGCTCAGCATTTCTAAAATTTAGGGATAAAAGCATTTACAACTCTCCTCGATGACTAGCACCAACCACATTGGTGGAGCTATCTTTAGTCCGTATTTACTACCTGTATGTGTATTATAGTTAATTACCATATTTTTCAGACTATAAGATGCACTGGACCATAAGACACACCTAGATTTTAGAGGAGCAAAATAGGAAAAAAATTTTGAAGCAAAAAAATGTGGTAAAATATTTAATAACATAAATAACATAATATTTCACCAATGAAATGTAAACAGCCAGGTAAGCTCCATTCGGACTATAAGATGCACCCCCATTTTCCTCCCAACTTTGGGGTAAAAAAGTGCATCTTATAGTCTGAAAAATACAATACTACTGCAGGGCAGCTGAAGGGCAATGTAAGGTGGGAGAACAGCTGTGAAAGTAAAACTCGGGTCAAGAGGCTGACTGCGTTCTTAAAGAACCGCTTTGATGCAGCGGTGTGGGGATGCTTCGGTTGTGAGTTTCCCATTTCCACCTGACGCAATCAAACATTTGAAAACTCAGATTTGTGAAGATTACTGGCCCAAGTGCAAGTAAGTAGGCATGGAAACTCATGTGGCTATTAATTAATGACTTTTAAAAAATGTTATCTGCCTGCTGAACTGGAGAAGAAACTGATAACGTACATGCAGAAGGCAGTATTTTTTTGCAAAATGCACTGTTACTAATGAATGTCTCATGTGAAAGGAATCTCTCTTTCTGAAGAGAAGCTGATAGTAATTTTTAAGCAGATCTTTGTAGCGCTGTCATACTTCTCTATAAGAGACTGGGTCCCGCCCAACACTCTGCTACGTTCAGGAGACCCGTCCGGCTGCCCTGCACCAAGCCTAAATCCGCATAATTCATCAGATAGGTCTTAGGAACTGAACGAGTTAACGCTTGACTCGGAACCAGTTCTCTCGGGAGGGGCCTTAAGCCTGAATGAGAATTTATGGCATTTAAAATGTTTCTTCATGAAGGACTTTCCATTTGGAAAATGGAAAATTTTACTAGGAGAGACCCATTGGAACACCCCCTGCCAGTGAGGAGAGGGGAAGCACCCCCTTTTACTCCCTGGGTGCCCCTGGAAGCCCTGCGTTCTCCCTTCTCAAGCTGAGGCATGTTTCTTTGCTGGGACCGTAGCCAGCTGGCTGGCTTGGGGAAGGTGGCGTTTCAGATGTTTTGGCTGGTGCTCCTCCAAGAAGTGGGTTGGCACCAGAGGGCAGCAGGCAGGAGGAAGAAGGAACTGGAATGAAATTGCTGGAATAACCGCAGAGCGATGTCTTTCTGTCTCCAGGCGCCCCTTTCCCCCCGGAGACCGCGTCACGTTCAATGGGAGAGACTGCCTTTGTCAACTCTGCGCCCAGCCGATGTCGTCCAGCCCTAAGGAAGCCTCCTGCTCCAGCAGTAAGTGCCCAGCTCCCCTTTGACATGAGTTCCTCATAGCCCCAAGGTAGCTGAGGCAGGCGCCTTCCTTTCTGTGAAACTCAGTTGACTGAGGCCAAGAGTAATGCTATCTGAGGAACCTCTAGTTGTAAAACATGCAGCCTTGGTTAAAACCCATGTAGTAAAGAGCATCTCCCTTATTGCCAAGAGACAAATAGAATCGGACACTAAACTGTGCCTCTTGACAGTAGATGAGGGACAAAGAATTACAAAATTGACATTAGAAATGCCATCTCTAGTCATGGAGGCTGAGATGTGAGAGCATTGGGTGGTGATGGGATTGATATCTCAGTGTATTAAAAAACTGTTCCCACTGGGCCTAGGACACATGAAATGATTTATACTTTCCCTTAAGTGATTCTTTTTTCTTTCTTATCTTTAAATAGTCTTTATTCACTGGGAAGGGTTCTGACCCTTAGCCTTTGGGCAGATAACTTGCTGAGTACCTACCATGTGCATTGTTCACACTAGCGACATCGGCGTGGACAGAACCAAGTCAGCATCCTCAAGAAGCTTACTTTCTGGTGGCAGCAGATAGATAAGAAATGCATCCACAAACATATCTAATATGTAGAGAAAATTAAAGCAGGAGGAGGAAGGCCAAAGGGGCCGTATTTATAGGGCTCAGTCAAGGTGACACCCGAGGAGAGAGCTAGAAAAAGCAGGGCCATGCTATACGGTGGCATTTGTCATTCTTCATGAAGGTCTTGTCTGACCTGTGGGAGTCCAAAGAAAACCAGCCTCCCCCAAATAAAACAGTAGTAGTCAATTGCAGTATTTTTTCTTAGGAAATAACAGTGAGTAGGCCAGTTAACCTTTAAGTGAGATGTGTTCTGAACTCTGGGCACCAAATAAGGACACCAGATCTCCATCTCTTTCCCAGGTTTAGGAAATGGGCAAGGGGTTTGCTTTAGTTTTGGTGGATTTTGCCAGTCCTTGGTAGACCCCGGGTGGAAAAAAATTATGCCCTGCTGGTCTGAGCCCGTGAGGATGAGATAAGCCACTTCTGCCCTGAAGGAATTCTGTGCAGTTTGTAACGGTGATTCCAAATCTTCCTGTTAAAGTAGGAGAATCCTACTGCCTGTTAAAAATGGGAATGTCCTGACCAAAGCATTTGCACAGAAATTGGATTTTGACCCTGGGGAGGGAAGAAGAAAATCAACGTTAGGGCCTGTTATTCAATGAAACTGGACCCTCAGCACGAGGACATATAGGCCCTGCTCACAAGTCATGGTGGCCTGGGGAGGACAATGGCTGGAAATTGCTGTAGTTCTAGACCCCTAGTAGGGTTTCAAGTCCTTCACTGCCCTTACCTGCTCTGCCCCAAGCAGGCCATGCCGGGAGAGGATGACGGCTGTGAAAGAGCATTGTGCCCTCAGCCAGTAAGAGGAATGGCTGTGTCCTCAGATTCCGTGGAGCCCTGAAGTCCACGGTTCGTTCTTGATTGATGGGGAAATTGAGGCCTGCGGGCATGCTCGAGTACCCAACAGTAAGGTCGGGCTAGAGGCAGGTCTCCGGGCTCCTGGTTCGGAGCTCTCTCTTGTTCATCTAATCTTCCTTGTTGTTTGGATTAGGACACAAAGTGGGATTTTTTTTTTGTAAGAACTGGCTTAGGAAAGTCAACCTGCACTGTTTATTTATTTATTTTTTAAAATATTTTATTCATTTATTTTTAGAAAGAAGAGAAGAGAGGGAGAAAGAGAGGGAGACAGAATCATCAATGTGTGGTTGCCTCTTGCATCTTGCAGGCCCCCAACTGGGGACCTGGCCCTCAACCCAGGCATGTGCCCTGACATGCAAGGGAGTTGAACTGGTGACCTTTCCGTTTGCAGGCCAGCACTCAGTCCACTGAGCCACACCAGCCAGGGCAAAAGTAAGATATTTTTAAAGGCTTCCAGTCCTCTCCATCCGTGGAATTTGAGACCCTGTTTCCTAGTCACAGCTCTACCAAAATGGTTATTCCAATTTTTACTAAACATTTATTTCTTTTCTACTTTTATATGGCATACAGGTTATATAAATAAAAAAGAAATAAAAACTTTAACTGTAAAAATGTATCATGCGCCCTGGCTGGTGTAGCTCAGTGGATTGAGTGCGGGCTGGGAACCAAAGGGTCCTGGTTCGATTCCCAATCAGGGCACATGCCTGGGTTGCGGGCCAGGTCCCCAATGAGGGCCATGTGAGAGGCAACCATACATTGCTGTTTCTCTCCTTCTCTTTCTCCCTCCCTTCCCCTCTCTCTAAAAATAAATAAAAATCTTTAAATAAAAAAAAATGTATCATGCTCCAATTCACTACATCTCTCATGGCAGATGTAATGCTTATTACTTGTGAGCATATTGTTAGCACGAATTGTAGTTTCTCCTTTGCTCCCAATGGATGAAATCCCAGTTCCATGCAATTGCCTTGGTCAGTTCATTGTTATTTCTGACAAGTCCTTGTCTATTTAGGTAAGCACTCAAATAGCACTTATGGGACACATGAGTGTGGGCGTCTGCCAAAAAGCGAGCTCGGCAGCGTGGGTGTACACACACAAAATACCCAGACGAGGCAGGCACGTGGATACTCGAGCAAGGGAGTTTTCAGCAAGTGTCTGAAATTTAGTGGAGCATAATTAGAAAACATTTGGCCGTTATTGGTAATTCTTGAAGAACTGCTTTGTACAGTCTTTTAAAACTATCTTGATGTGACTTTGATTCTTTTTTTTTATATTTGACTTGGCAAAGCTTTCTGAATAAAAGCAAAAAAAAAAAAGAAATTCTTTTTTGATATTGTTCACAGAGTCAATGAGAGATAACAGGGAGCCCGGGTCCTCTTTTCCCTCTGAAATGTTCTTTGAAAAACGAACACAGTTTTATGTCACATACTGTGGCTGGTTTTCTGTAATCACCGAATAGCAGGTGAAGACAGCATGCGAGGGAGAGAAGAAGTGGAGTGGCCAGCAGAAGCCGAGTGATTTATACAAAGCGGTCTCGGTTTGAGCATCCTGGGCAGAGGCGCGGTTTCCATGTCTCCTGCCCACGGTTTCCGCATCTCCTGCTCAGGGGCCGCCTTCTCTGCACGGCTCTTACGTAGAGGCAACTCCCGCTGAAGCGCCAGTGACATCATGGGCACTCGGTTCTGTGCTTCCTTCCACCTTACAGTCATTCTTCTAACTTTCATATCTATTTTATTTTATTTTTCTCCCTTCAATAATTTTATTTTATTTTATTTAAAATTTTTTGTGTGTTCCAATTTTTTTTATTGTTGTTCAAGTACAGTTGTCTCCACTTTCCTCCCACCCCTCCCCCCACACCACCCATCCCCCCACCTCCCTCCCTTGATGTTCCCCCTCTTTGGCTTGGTCCATGTGTCCTTTATACACGTTCCTTGATGACCCTTCCCCCCGCCATTACTCCCTCTCCTCTGGTCACTGCTCACATAGTAGTTGCTGTGTAGCAGGCACTGTGTAACTGGTCTAAAATTTTCAACTCATTTAATCCTCATTGCTCTACATCTGTATGAAAACGCTCCCCTTTTCACAGACAAAGAAACAAAAGGTCACGGAGGTTAGATGATTTGCACAAGTTTACACAGACACTGAGAGGTGGAGCTGGGACACAGACCCCAGCTGTCTGCCTCCAGATGCCATTACCACCCCTCGTGTTGATTTGACAGTGTAGGCATCGCTCTCCGGTTTTCAAAGATGGGAGTGCCGAGCCTCGGAGCGGTGGCCTGACTGGGCTGCACGTGTCCACGTGTGCTGCCTGCAAAGGCTGTGCGCTTTCCAGCTGCCACAGTTGCCTCCCTGTTAGGGCAAGGTTCGGTGAATGGAAGCCATCGGGAAGTTTTTCACAGAAACGAACAACTTCAATTAGGGATAATTGCCTCAGAATTGATTAAAACTCGTCTAATGCAATTTGTATTCAATAAACAATAACCATTTTGTAACATGGAGTTGATAGTAAGTTACTTTACAGGGTTGTAATGAACATTAATTAGATTGCTTTAACTATTAATAAAAAAAAATCAGAGGCCCTGGCTGGGTAGCTCATTGGTTAGAGCGTTGTCCTAACACCGAGGTCGTGCATTCGATCTCCGGTCAGGGCACATACACAGGGCAACCGAGGAGTGTGTGGATGGGTGGAACAATGGATCGATGTTTCCCTCTTCCTTCCCTTCTCTCTCTAAAAAAATCAATGAATGAGGTTTTTAAAAATCAATTGCTTATGTCTAGCTGACCCATACTTTGGAAATAAAATGTATGTCCGGGAGACATTATGCTCGACCAGAAGGTTACATACACTCCTCTAAATACATTCTACTCCTTTCTCCATGCATTTGCCCGTGAGCGAGGAACTGGGTTCCCATGGGTTAAGAAGCCGTGTGAGGGAGTCTGTGTGTGGCAACCTAGAGTGCGGGGAATCGGGTTTGGATTGTCATTTCCTACGTGACGCCTGTCTATTTCAGGCACCTGAGCAGGAGTGGGCTGCAGTCTACAAGTGCCCTTTCCATTCCAAAATGTGTCTGACTAGTGTCTGATTGTGTGTGGGTTGGGTGGATTGACACAAGACACACCCACACCTGCACACCTCCAAACCCACCTTCTCCCCTCTCCCCGCTCTGGAAGGCACTGCCATTACCCTTATTGCCTTTGGAACTCCTGCAGCTATTGGGACAAATTTAGATCATTTCGGATAGAGTCACGTGCCTGTGTTCAAAGGGGAGGAAGAATTTTTCACTTATTTTACTTTTCTATTTGGTGCAATAGCTTTTAACATTTGCAAGATCATTTTTGTTTTACCTTTATGTTCTCTCTCTCAAAAAAAAAAAATCATTTGCTGGTTGAGTGGGACTTGTCTGCCAAGGCACCTAACAATAAACAGGTGGGTAGTAATGATCTGATGCTGGTGTCCGACTGCCTGGGTCAGGGCCTAGCTCTGCTGCTGACTGGCAGTCTCTTTCCTGCTCCATCCTCTACTTCCCCGTCTGTGAAATGGGGTGGCGATAGGTACCTACCTTGCAGGACTAAATGAGTAAATGCATGCAAGTGCTGTATACTTTTGAAATAACAACTTACTGCCCAGGCACTGATTTCTGAATTTTTCTGTGGACAGTCCCTACTTTTTGTGACTCTGCTCTTTTCACTCTCCGGTTGATCACAGCTGTCTCTATCTGCTATGTGATAATTGTCTGCCAATATAAAAGCCAGTGCAGGTCGGACACATCCACCCACACAGCCTGTGGATGGCTGGAGTTTGTCTCATGTGGTATGTCTGATGGCAGGGTGTCCACAATCAGATGTGCCCCTTCTCCTTTAGACGCCGTCTTCCTGTAGGACAGGGTGGCGGGGGGTGGGGGGTGCTGGTATGGCACTGGGAAAGGGTGTGCCTGTGTTCTGGACAGGTTGGTGGCTGGTTCTAATTCCACTTCTCCCACTTCCAGGCTGTGTAGCCTTAAGAACTCAATCTCTCTACGCTCCTGGTTTTTAGTCTGTAAAATGGGAAACAATAATAGCTTCTTCTCAATGGGTTGTGAGGAGTCATATACATAAACAAAGTGCTTAAAAATCATGATATCTAGTAAGCACATCTATATATTGGCCCTGGTTCTCTAAGGAAGTTACAAGACTGGCACGTGAGCCTGGAGATATTTAGAATCAGAAGGAATGGAGGGAGAGGGCACGGCACAGTGGTTTAGAATCTGGGCTCTACCTTTCAGAGTGCCAGGGTCAAGTCCTTGCCCTCCCTCATTAGCCATGCAGCCTCGGGCAAGGTGTTTGAAGTCTCGCCACCTCAGTGTCCTCATCTAAAAATTGGAAGATAGTTACATCTGAGGCTGTTTTGAGAATTAAATGAGACACTGTGTGGGAGGAGAAGAGAGGGTAAACGTGGAGAGGACACTTATAAAAGCAGTGCAGGGGGAAACCCCAACAGAAGGGAGGCTTTGTCATTCCACGTCCTGAGAAGTGAAATTGGAAAGAGGGAGAAGGGGCCGGGACTCAGGAGGCCCTGAGGAGTTTGCAATGTCGAGCTCCCAGGGATAGTTTTCAGGGGGCGACCAGATGAAAACGGCATTCTAGAAAGATGAGGGTGGTGACGGCGATCGCAGTGTGCGAAGTCAGCGATCTGGCTTCAGGGATGGAGGTTAGGGAGAACAGATGAGGAAGATGAATGAAAGAACCACGTCAAGAAAAGATTAGGGATGCTGTTTGTGCACTCAGCACACATTTCTGTGAGCACCTGGTGTGTTCCAAGCACCAGCCAAACCCTTTATTACACATTTAATGTACCGCTATGGTACATATTGCATTTTAATCATTTCGATGTGCCCACCTCCACCACCAAGACAATGAACTCATTAAATGTAAAGAGTCCGTCGTCTTTCTCTCTTATACAAGGTCTGGCACATAGAGTCCTAGGCCAACATTCCGGAAGTGGAATCAAAGCCATCCCAACATGGCTAATAATAGCCTTCTCTTCTTAAACAGGTTTAAGTGTTCATTGTAAAAAACAATACACAGATTACAGAAAAGTACAAAGAAGGAGATAAAAATCCCTGAAATGTCATCACTGAAGTTCACCACGATCAACATTTTGGTGCACAGCCAGGAGCGTAGAGAGATTGAGTTCTTAAGGCTACACAGCCTGGACATTGGTGCACATTCTTCTGGATTTTGCTCGAAGTGCTATAGAAGTATATACAATTTTACATAAATTCTTCCTAGAGCATTTTACTCACATGACTCCTTGTCAAAAACCATGTATTATTTCGAGTGTCTCCCGCAAAAAACCGAAAGCCTTGAATCTGCTGAGGCCCCACTGGCAACGGGCCCAAAGCTGTGCCTGCATTTCCATTGAGGCCGTTATTCCCGTGGGTTAGCGCTCTGTGTGTTTATCTCTCCGACCAGACCAGGAACCGCTGCATGGCAAGGGCTGTATTTCTTCTGAACAGTGCTGTGTACACAGCAAGTGCACAGATGCTCATTTAGTGAGTGACCTGATGCCATCCCCAGAAAGCCCTCGAGGACGTCGACCCCCGCTCCCGGGTCCGGAACGTGGAGGTCTGACTGCCGCCTGAATGATGACTCCTTTCGTGGTTTTGTCACATTACACAGGGACAGACGGCGTGAGCACACGGGAGGACAGGCGGAAGAGCATGTTTCAACTTTTTTTTTTCTCATCTTATGTATAAGCTTTTTCTCTTGTGTCATGAAAAGGAAGGTGGTTATTGCTTCAGGTAAATTTTTTGGTGACAGAATCTCAAGTTTTTTCTTTATAGTAGAAATGTCAAGGGATGTATTTCCCCACCTCTGAGTGTGAGATTGGAGGGAGACCTCACCTCTCTGGGCATTTAGGGTGCCAGCCCCTGGCGTGGCAGTTCCAATATTGATCTACTAGGTTGGAGTGGGGTTTAGAACTTACAGAGTAGGGGGGATAAATGGTAATGGGGAAAAATACAATAAAAATAAATTAAAAAATAAAAATAAAAGAATTTGCATAGTAGGCAGAGGTTTATTGCAAACAGACAAGTTATGTTGCAAAAAGGACCGTTTATGTTCAGACTTTTCAGACTGAAATCTATAACAATTACAAGTCAGACATAAAGATCCCAGAGCATCAGTTATCTTAGAAGTGTCATCAGAAGATGAAAAGTTAATGGTTTTGTTATTTGCTATTTTGTCTCATTAGAAATGCCTCTCTCGTATTGAGGCACACATCTTCTAATAACTTATCAGTTCAACTAGAATTTTAATGACTGGAACAGCCATCATTCCCCAGTTTACTTTTAATTTTTCAGTGGCAGGAAAGATTTAGCTTCCCACAGGACTGCTGTGTATACCTGTAGTTGGATATTCCTGCCGAGTGTCCCAGAAGGATGCGGAGAAATCGCTGTTAGTACTTCTCTCCAGCAGGGAGGAAAGGAGTGGCTAGGAGACAGGAAGGGAAGGAAATTATTTTTACTATATGAAAAAAAAATTGTAGCCATATGTATGTATTACCTATTTAAAACCAAAGCACTAAATAACATAATGTTAATTTTACAAAACGAAAGGCCCATTCATTCCAGACTGAAATTTCAGGGCAGTTTGCCCTTGCTATGACCTTCGGCCATATTCATATTAAGCGATTGGTCACATAGTGAAAGTGCAAAACTGACATGCTCCCCCTTCTTTCCTTCTCCCTATCTTTGGAACAGAGTGAATGAGCTGATGTTTGCTAATGACTACCGAATCTGAGACACTGACGCAGAATTCAAGCCTGATTTCCTCTTTGGCAAGAGCCTGGGTATGCTGGGTGACCATAGCCGGTTAAAGATTAATTATGAAACTCTTCACTCGGTTAAAGTTCACAACTAAATTAGAGAAATCAGTGCAAGCACAAATCTTCTCATTCCAGCTTTTTAAAATTGAGGTAAAGTTCACATAACATCAGATTAACCGCTGTAAAGTGAACATGTTAGTACATTCACAGCCACCACCTCTGCCGAGTTGCAAAACATTTTCATCACCCCAGAGAGAGCCCCGTACCCACTAAGCACCGACTCCCTCTTTCTCCCAGCCCTGACGACTACCAGCCTGCTTTCTATGTCTTTACCTATTCTGGATACATCCTATAGATGGAGTCATACATATGTGGGGTTTCCTGTCTGGCATCTTCCACATAGCATGTTTTCTAGGTTCATCCAGGTTATGGCGTTCATCAGAACATCCTTCCTTTTTATTGCTGAATGATATCCCATTGTATGGATAGACCACAGTTTATCCATTCATATGTTCATAGACATTTAGCTCATTTCCCCCATTTGGCGTTAGTGAATAGCGCTGCTATGAACACGCTTGTACAAGTATTTGTTTCAGTCTCTGTTTTGGGGTCTGGGTACAGTGTTAAGGAAGCTTTGCTAAGGACTATCCCAAATCTTAAGGGCAGCGGCCCCCAATTTTCTGAGTCTGGAACTGCCAGGCCCGTGTCCCCTAGTGGTCACAGAGCGCCTGGCTGAGGCATGGGTGCCGCCAAATACCCCCAGGGAACTGCAGGTAGCAGCCTTCATCTGGGGCACCCCTCCTTCTTCCTCCCTTGTTTGCACACTCTCCACTCTTCCTTGCTCTTTACATCCCTTTTCCTCCTCCGCTCTGGCCATAGGTTGAGTAGGGGACCAACCTGGTGGAAGTCTTACCCCAACTTTCCAAGTGCTGTCCAGGCTCAGGACTCAGGCTCTGAGCTTAGGACTTGTTAGTATGGTCTTCCTGCAGAAGCGTGTGTAACAATTGCCCTTTTGTGGGGTGGCTCAGGTATGGAACAGTGTCTGCGAGGCGTGTCTGGAATACACATTGTAAGCAGAAAGGAGAGGTGCTCCAAGCCCACAGAGAAGTGCTGGTTGAGCCATGCGCTCCATGGGTGGTAACTTGCCCTGTCCTGGGAGAAGCCCCCATGGCAAGAACACCTTGCCCACTGGGAACTTGTCATCCATGCAGGTTGACAATCAGTATCCTTGAGGCCACCTTGAGACCTTAGGCTTTTCTGAGGGCATCTCGTGATTGGGTGGCACTTGGCTTTGTTTTCATAGCTTCTCCTCTTCCTCTTGCTGTCCTGGTGGCATTTGTAGTCAAAAGAGAATCCTACTTCTAATCTCGGGACAATCCCTGGGGTGTTTGCATCATCAGAAATGATGCTGAGCAGCCACAGTGGACAAATGCAGACCGACCGTGCAGGGGAAGAGCCAGAAAAGCCACAAACCCCTGGGCCTGTCCAACAGCTGGGCTTTCAGAATTGTTAGCTGGGAATTTTGAAGTTGTGAGTGTACTTCTTGAGATTACGGTTTATTCCATCCATTTGCCTCTTCTTTTAGTCATAGTTCTGAGAGCATGTGTGTGAACACACAGAGTTCCTTTGATAGGACCTGGAGCCTGAAAATTGGAGCAGATAACAAAATAGTGTTAAGGTTTTATGCCAGTACTTTTTATTTTCCATCAGAGACTCTCCGTTGCATCCCAGTGAAGTACAGGCTTGCTATTATTTTCATATGTTGTTCAGGGACATGGAAATGATGCTGATTAAAAGATTCTTTTGCAAGGCAGTAGATACTGTCTTTAAGCAGATATTGAAGTTCTCAGCTCCTAACCAGTTTTCAACATCCTTTTTAAAGTATAAGTTCTGCTCCACAAAAGTATACTCTCAACATGCGGCACCCTTACTGTGTCTAAGTTACCCGTATCGTTCACCCTGCTCCAAGCAAGCCTCCCTCGACCCTCAGAATCAGCTGCTGCCTTCACGCCCTGGTGCTGAGGCACGTTTGTGGGCCCGCCAAAGCCATCCTCCAAGGGCAATTAGCAGAGCCTCAGGCAGTTGGGAGCCTCAGACTTTCAATTCTAATGCTTTGGGGTTGGTACCAAGTCTGTTTCTTTGATGCTCACCCTCCTGCCTAGCAGCATTAGCCACGGGGATTCCTGCTTAATAACTTCATAATCAATTAGGAAGAGAGGAAAGGCGAGTAGGCTGGCTCCTTTTCACTTCCCATTCAGATTCTAGTCGTGAACATGGGGAAGAAAAACACACCAACCCTGGCTAAAGGAGAGAGCGTCTTAACCTTGAAAATCCCTAATACTCCTAACAGAATTTTGTCAGCACTGGTTTAGGGATCAGAATTGGACATTTCCAACGTGTAAATGGTCTACATTTCTAAAAACTATGACAAAGTAACTGAAATTCTGTAAATAGGCAGGATGTCCACTTAAGTGAAATTCTACAAGTACATAAACTCTTGCAAAGGAGGAAAGGTGGATCTTTGCCACACGTGAAATTATAAAGGGCTCGGGAAACGGCCGCCGCCAGGCGTCCCCTGCACCGCCCTGGGGAAGGCTGGGCACTCGTTGCTGTTGTAACCCACGCAGACTTGTCCTGAAGCATTTGTGTTCCAAAGACAACAAGAACCTTCCTTAAAATAGCAGGTCAGAGGCCGCCCTGGCTCTGCCCTGTTTGCATCGTGACCGTCAAGACAGCAAAGGAAGCAACTGACTTAAGCAGGGCCAGGGGTGATTATGGAAAGTCTAGTTCAAGGTTACATAGTCAGCAGCCCATAAACTCTTTAGAATAATTCTGGGCTCCTGTTAGTGAATTTGAGAGATAAATTATTGGTAGCATGGAGACCCCTTTTGCCACTGAGTGGCAAAGACAGCATCTACGAGAACATTCTGACCCCCTAGCCTGCCCCCCGCCCTCAGTGTTTGCCTTGTGATGTCATACTGCTTTTTTGGCTAATAGCAGCATCGAATTTCAGAAGTTAAAAAAAGTCCCTTTAAAGACGAACTCTTGAAAACTGCTTAGCCTAACATATTAGCAGTTTCACATTCTTTTTGTCCTCTACCTATTCTTTCCTTCTGTTTTTATTTTTCTATCTTTTCTTATGGCGACCCCACACCTGGGCATTGGCCATGGCATGCCAGAAAAGACATCCGTGGACTTATTTCAGTGACTTGGTTTAAAGTTTCTTTTTAAAAATGGACTGTGGCCTGGCAGGACGTGTGAACCCACATGGTTTGGAACTGACAATATCAAAGAGCCCACACGGAGGTGAAAGAAAGCCGACAGTCACCCAGATCCACCGTCAGATCAACGTTCTTGTCACTACTCGGTGATGCGGTCTCTTGACCAAGGAAAGGTTTTTAAATATCCAAATCCTTTGTACCCCGAAGAGGTTAAAATTCGAGGCCAGTTCTTATAAAAAATAACGTAAGGATTTTTTTTTTTTTTTAAATCCATGGGTTGCAAACTGCAGGGCCTACAGAAAAGGCCGGGCTGGGATCACGGGTGCGGGCAGTCAGTGCCAGCATGGCCACAGGCCGCAGCTGACGTGCAGACCCTGGAAACACGGGGACACTAGCAGACGAGAACCGTCTGTCCTGGAGAAAGCGGGCGGCCACTGTGAGCCTCCGAACAGCAGTCCCCAGGAAGGGCTCCGTGTGTCCGAGGCTAATCTGACACGTGTTGAAGGCTTGTGTTTAAGGCAGCTTGTTAACCTAAGGGAATCTGACCCCCCTTCAGGTCATGCTCCCCTGTGTCCCTTCTTTCTCTCTCTCTCTTTTGGATGGAGCATCTGTTCTCTAGCATTCTAGCTTCTCCATTTTATCACACAAGATAATGCGCAGTCCAGGTCCTCTTGAAACAGTTGAATGACAAGATACGGTGTCATTACCTTCAGGACCTCAAGTTAGCCAAGCCATGGAACTGAAATTTGTTTTTTACTTTCCTTAAAGCTTCCTAGATTGAGTCCTAGCCAGGCATAAAGTGGCTTGAGTTAATATTCTATTAAAAGGACACCACTTGAATATTTTATAGGGTCTCCAAAGTCTTACTCCACTTTCTATTAATAACCACCTAAATCTGAAATGAATTCACTTCTATTTATTTTTCATTCGTGCGTATAGCTATGAACTTACGTGCTAATCTTTGTTTGTGACAAATAGATTTCATTTTTTATTGGTATTTATAAAAACAGATTTCAGAGAAAGCTTGAACTTTCTGGAACTTATATGGGCTACAACTTCAGTACTGAAACTCAATTTTTTTATTCTAAATTTTTAACATTTTCCAGTAAAGGAAGGAAATGCTCTCAACTGATTTCAAAAATTTCTGTGGATGTTTTCTTTTAACATCTTAGTATCTCAGAAAGCATCAATTAAAAGAGGAATGTCCCTTTCTGGTGCCTTTTATGATTTACATTATTTTCACAATTAGTCTCTAACTATATAATTTTACCCACCAGCAAGCCTCATGCTCAAGTTCCATCATGGCTGTTTCTGCCCTTTGACAGCAGAAGAGCCAATAACCAGGGAAGTGAGCCCAAGAGTAAAGGTTTAAACCCAGGGCAGCCCGGAAGCTGTAGCGGCCTGGGTTCAAGTGCGCCTGAGAACTGAAGCTTCCCACTCTGCAGTTAACTGGACACTGTTGATCTGCGTGGCCTGTGCACAGCCCGGTCCACCCTGGGCCTTAGTTCCCAAGTATAAAATGAAGCATTTACATCAAATGGTCTTCGGGGTGTCCCTGGCCCTCAAGGGGTCTGTGGTCTGTAAAACACGAGTCGTCACTGCCCTTCCGGCTTAGGGGGAGCCCGAAGAGTGGACTGAGATAAGGAAAGTGCGAGACCTTTCAGAGGTTAAGCGCAGAGCAGTAACAATAATAATGACGTTCATATTATGATGATCATGATCATGGTCATGGAACCAGGGAAAGCAAAACGCCCTCCCTAGAGGCTGACAGCGGGCTATCGTCACATGTGAGGGGAGAGGAAATGTACGTGGTATGGGATTATTACGCCCATGATAGGAGCAGACATTGAGTGCTTACTGTGTGCCTGACACTCGGCTTAGTGATTCCACATGTCCTCTCCAATCCTCACAACAGAAAGCAGGTGTTGTTAACCTGCCCATTTTACAGAAGGGAAAACTGAATTCTAGGTGCTGCCTGGCTTGCCCACGGTCCCTTGGTCCAGTGTCAGAGCTGGAATTGGACGCCAGGTTTCTTTGCCTCCGAAGCCTTTCATCACAGTTAGTGTGGAGAACTGGAGTGGAAACAGTGTATAGAATGGTCCAAAATGAGGAGGAATCTTATTTTCTCCTGTTGCTGCTTTTATTATCCTGTTTCAAAGCTCCCTTTCCTACCCTTAGTATTATCTTAGGTGGATCCTATAGCTTTCTGGAGACTTTCAGCTCTTAAAAGTCCAGTCTGGTTGAACATGTTATTCTCACGTCTGTCTCAGGGCCGCGCCCTGTTCCCCGCTCAGGCTCAACCCACGCTGGACACCTGCGGTGAGGAAGGCCCAGCCTCTTCTTGGATCCCCTCTTTACCCTCTTCCTATCCAGTCTGTGGCCCCTTTGGGGTCCAGGCCAGGAGGGCAGGATTCAAAGTAGAAGGGAAAATGTGTAACTTTATCGTTGACAGCCTTCTCTTTCAGCCAGCACAGGCCGGAGACATTTATTTTGTGGGGCACATTTTGAATTCTTTGACAAAGCAAGCAGTTCCTGGCCGCCCTACTGTTTCAAGTCCCCTCTCCTCTTCCTGGTCTCAGGCCCTGCTCCCTCCACATAGCCAGGCAGCTTTCTCAGGTGTTTGTGCAGGATGCTCGGGTGTCGTACCAGCCACGGGACCCAACTGCATCCACAGTGAGCCAGATAGTGGATGCGCACACCATTCCCACTTCTGTCTTCTCTGTAGCCTGCTGGCCAGGGGGCCTCCAGCTCTTTCTGCCTTGCGGATCTTCCAGATTCCGGAGGCTCCAGACTTTTGGTTCATGAAAGTTTCTCAGCTCCAGGACACTCCAGTCAGTGTCCCAGGAATCTAATGTCAAGCTTCTCTGGGATCCCAAGCAGCCCTAGGGCCTGAGTGTCCCCATTTACTAAACATCTAGGTAGGGAACAAGAAGCCTATCTCCCCTTCTCTTGGAGTCCTCTGATCCCCTCACACAGAGGGGAGGGAACACCACCATGCTCCTGCTGTGTGGACAGCTCCCTGCTGACTCCCCTCTGTACCTTTCGATTTCTGATCTCCAAGATAGGTGGGCAATAGTGGCTGAGTGACCAAGTGAATTCTACTCTCTTTCGGTAAGTCTGGCTAGGATATTCCCAGCACGCTTCTTTGCAAGATTGAATATGTAGCACCATCTCCAGCTCTCAGACCATAGCCAAAAATTCTAAGACGCTAGGAAAAGTCACATTTCATATTCTGGTAGCTTTGATCCCAGCGGGGTAGCTGCTCCAAAAGGCAATTTCCACCTTCATTCATGGTTCTAGGTATGAATGAAGCACGCGGGCCTGGGCAGCTGGGGATGAATGGGCATTTAGTAACCACATGGGTCCTTTTCCAGAGTTCCATGACCCCAGCCTTCTTCTCCAGAAAGGCAGCTGCATAGAAGAAGACATCTTTTTGACCCTCACTTTTCCCAGACAGGAAATTCTAGGAAGGCAGAAATAGTTCTCAAGGAACACATAGGTATTCAGGCTGACGGGACCTAAGTGTCGCCCAACTGATGACATCTTTCTTAACTTGGAAACCCTGGTTTCCTTCCTGAGGGCCATTTGTCACTTTCTTCAACTTAAACAGTTTTGAAGCCCACATATCCATGGCTTCTATGCCAAAAAGAAAAAAAAAAAAAGATCTATCAAAGGAGACAGGCAGGGTCCCTATTACCAGGGATATTTATTGTCTTTGAACAGAAATGACAGACGCGTGGAGCCAGGCATGTACGTGGGTGTTGGTTTGACTTGGTCCTGGTGTCGAGCATGAAAGGCCGGGGTGAGGTGTTGAAGGCTGTTGCTGGCTTTTCCTTTTCTCACATTTGGTGACTCTTGGTTCTGGCAATACTGGTGAGTTGCTAGCGGGATTGATTTCCTTGACGCTGCCCCATATTCACCTTGTTCTAACTTCGGTGAGGTTCCAGTGACCATCACCAGCTTTCTATATTTATCAGCAGCTGCTTCAGTGATGTGGAAACAATTTTCTCAACAGCTGAAAATATGAAGAGAGAGAGTGGGATGTGTTGTTCTTGACAAAGGAGCTCAGCTGGAATGAGCACGGAAGGGGTGAAGAGTCCAGCCAGATCTTTTTGTCTCTGCATCTCTTTTCTACTTGCCCCAGAATGTCAGGCGTAAGTGGAGAATATGCTTTTGTCCAGAGAGGAATGAATGGGCAGCCCCTGTGGAGTACACCGGAATACTTTGCATCAGCTGATGTGGGCCAGTACCCTCCAGGCTAGGAGGTGGTCTTTGCTGATTTGCTTGATCTGCGTTTTCAGGTTTGGGGTACGGAGGCTCCTCACCGTCTCTTCTTCCAGCCCAGCCTCACCCGCTGGCTGGCTCTAGGCAGTCAGCATTCAGTGGATGCTTCTCTGTAAACCATGATCAAAATCAGTTGCGGAATGCCTGCCCTCCAGGAACACTGCGGGGCCCGGAGGATCTGAGAAGTACAGGTCACCACCCCTGCGTCCGCAGCTTCCCGACTGCCAGGCACCGTGGCTGAATGACTGGGAAGAATAATGGTACCACATTATAGCGCCCTCGCTCGGTGCATGGTCCATCAGAAGCCCTCCGTGCAGAGCGGTCGGAAGGGCGGTTGTCACCCTCAGACTGGGGTACCTGGGCAGAGAGAGAGCAAGGCTTGGAGTCAAGAAACCTGGTTTTTAGCCTCAGTTCCGCCCCTACCAAGGAAAGGGGACCACATCAGACGCCCAGCATGGGCCAAGTGCTCGAGTGTTAAGCGCAGCACTTTACAAACAGGGTCTCTCCTCTTACAGCAATCTAGGAAGTAGGTCAGTGTTTCACAGGCGAGGAAGTGAGAGTTCAGAGAGAGTGATTTACCCACGTTAGCGTCCAAATCTTCCCAGTCCCTCGGCCCATGTCCTCACTGTCCACGTGCCTCCCATCTCCCCAGACCTCACCTCGGTGCAGGGCGGGCCTTGAACAGCTCTGCCAACCACTTAGAGCCCAGCTGTCTGCACGTGTAGAATTGAAAAACCATCTCTACATTTTATTTTCTACTTTAAAATATTTCGTCAACTAGCATCTTCCTTATTATTTTAAATCTTTACTGCCACCTACTGGTCATGCCCTAGTCAGACTCATGAAGAAAAAATTGAGTTTCAAGTTGGATTAAAATCTGTCAATTCATTTTATGTACACACTGGGCTCCTAATCTTTAAAAAATATAGTTATGAACACATGTAAGGTCTTCCATTTTATCTTTATAGTAAACTACTAGATGTGAGGTCCCCTTTATAAGGTTTTTGGTGAGATGCTGGGATACATATAAACCCCAGCTTTAAGAAATATATATGTAAATACTCTATGAGCATATGATACACACCCAGCCTATTATGGGCTCTACATAAAGCAATTCAAACCTACACTATTTATAACTTATATAGCAGATATGTTTTCAATTTTGTAAATATTCATAGACTCATTGATTTATACTTATATGGCAAAAAAAAAAATTAAAAAGCACAGAGGATGTGAAGTAAAAAGTAAAGTCCTCCTTCACTGAGGGAGGCATCTCAAGAGTTCTTCTTTTTTTTTCTTATCACCCGAGGACATTTTTTTCATTGCCTTTAGAGAGAGGAAGAAAGAAAGAGAAACACCGATAGGTTTCCTCCTATACCCCTGAACCAGGGATGATAGGCACCCACCCAGACTGGCTGGAGATCGAACCTGCAGCCTAGGCATGTGCCCTGACTGGGAATCGAACCTACAGTCTTTCGCTTATGGGACAATGCTCCAACCAATGAGCCACACCAGCCAGAGCAGAATTCTTGTTTTTCTTTTAAAGAAATGTTCTATTCATATACAAGCATGTGCAAACACACATGTACTTAGACATCTTTCCATGTCCACAAACGAATCTACCTCATTCTTTTTAACAGCACATAGTTTTCCATTATCAACTGTACTATAACTAATTTCACTAGCCCCTCATTAAGGTCCACATAGGCTATTTTCAGTTTTGTTACAAAAATGCTTTGGGGCATGCATGTATATTCTTCAGAGAAACACACATACATACACACACATTTACAAATTCATTTGTAGAATAAAATTTTAGACATGAAATTGCTGGGTCTAAACTCACATTAATACCCACTGACCAGAGATCACCAGAAACCATCTGTGTTAAAAACAAAAACAGAAACAAAAAACAGTCTCCTTAAGTACGGGAGGTGACCAGCCCCTCTGTGTGGGGTCTGGAGGAGCCCCTGTAGGGTTGGGGCTTGTGCGGAGTAATGCTGCAGAGGGTTCCAGGTGGCAGGGGCAGCTCTGGTCTGGGTGTTGTCAAGAAGCAGGGGCAGGTCGGTTTTTATAGGAGGAGAAAATTAAAGTGGGTTAGAAGTATCGTTGGTAAATGAGTCACCATCACAGATGCGGTCAGAAGACCCCTTTTGTGCTCCCAGGGGCCTGGTGTGGACATTGCTTTATTCCGCGAGTGTTTTCTATGATCAGCTGGGGACAACGGTGCCTTCTTTTACCTTCTCGGGTACATCAGTCTTAGATGTTTGTAGATGTTTAAGTTGCTTTTCAAAAGGCTGCAGTGCCCTGACTCATGTGGCTCAGTGGGCTGGACGTTATCCTGCAAACTGAAAGCTTGGGTACAGTTGCAGGCCAGGCCCCTACCAATCAATGTTTCTCTCGCACATCGATGTTTCTCTCTCTCTCTCTTTCTTCCTCCCTTCCCCTATCTCTCAAAATAAATAAATAAAATATTAAAGAAAAACACAGGCTGCACCACTTAAGGCTCTTCTGGACTCTTTTGAAGACTCAATTTGCCTAAACATAATTTTATAATCAGAATAACAATGGAAATTACAATAATAGCAAATGTTTTGTACATGCCAGCCACTATGCTGAATCCATTAGTTCAGGGGTCCCCAACCCCTGGGCATAGGCCAGTACCAGTCTGTGACCTGTTAGGAACTGGACTGTGCAGTGGGAGGTGAGCAGCCGGTGAGTGAACAAAGCTTCGCCTGTATTTCCAGCTGCTCCCCATTGCTCCCATTACTGCCTGAACTCTGCCTCCTGTCAGATGTGGCGTTAGGTTCTCATAGGAGCTTGACCCTACTGTGAACTGTGCATGCGAGGAGTCTAGGTTGTGGGCTCCTTATGAGAATCTAATCCTGATGGTCTGAGGTGGAGCTGAGGCGGTGATGCTAGCGCTGGGGAGCAGCTGCAAATACAGATTATCATTAGCACAGAGGTTTGACTGCCGAGAGACCATGATAAATCAATGCCTTGCAGACTCATATCAAAACCCTGTCCCTGGGTGGCAAGTGACAATTAAGCTGCATCTGGTGGCAGGCTATAAAGCCATACCTCCTCCCTAACCCCAGGTTGAAAAATTGTCTTCCATGAAACCGGTCCCTGGTGCCAAAAAGGTTGGGGACCGCTGCATTGGTCCACTGAATCCTCAGCAGAGCTTGAGCATAGTACTAATAACATCCTGGCTTCCAGATGAGGAAACTGAGGCTTAGAAAGCAGGAGAACCAGCCTGGACCACGTGACTAGCCAACAGGGAGCTGAGCTGGACCCAGGGCTGGCTGCTTCTGGGGCCCCCACTCTTTACTGTGAAGAAACACTGTCTTCTTCATCTGACTCACGGGAGTCCACCAAGGAGAATTTAAAGCTAAGGAGTGAAGAGCCATTTAACTGATGATGACACACCTCAGAAGTCTGGTTTAGGGTGGTAAGAAAGCAGAGTCCTGTTTACAAGGATGGGAGTTGTGAGCCATGGTCCACGGATGCCGTGTATAGTGTCAAGCGAGGCATCCAGCTTGAGGGGCCTCACACTCTCCTGACCTCACTGAATAAAGGCCTGCGAGTGCTCTCCAAAAGTCATGGCCAAGACACAGTAATTAAATACTCTCCGGGCCAGCTGGAGCTCACAGGGTGTTGAAATGACCTCCAAGGAAATAAACAGACAAGGGACCGCCATCCCCCTGGATCTGCCGTGGTCCAGAACGTGGCTGCCGTGTGAGGATGGGGCCTGTGGGGTCCTTCCTCCCCGTGCAGGGAGAGGAAGCTGAATGGAATGGGACTTAAGTAAACAGTTACCGAGTGTGAGATCAGGGCACACAAGGGTTCCGTGCTGGCCGGCGGACTTGCATTTAGCAAAACAAATACGGAGTAACTGCTGGCTGCTGCTTTTTTCCAGATTGTGCTGGCTGCGGACGAGATATCAAAAACGGGCAGGCACTGCTGGCGCTGGAAAAGCAGTGGCACTTGGGGTGCTTTAAGTGCAGATCCTGCGGGAAGGTTCTCACTGGGGAGTACATCAGCAAGTAAGTGACGCTGGGGCTTGGGGGGCCCCTCTCTAACCCCTCAGATATAATGAGAGACATTCACACCCCACAGTTGATAGGAGCTTTTGGCTATAAAATTCCTGCAAAGATTTATTCTTCTGCATTTGCCATAGTTTGCCCACTATAAATGTAATGAGATGTTAATCATTGCTTAATTTAACAATTAACAAAGCTGATGTAATATGTTGTAACCAATGGAGCATTCAGTAATTTCACCTTCACTAAATTTTTCCCCCTATTTGGCACTAGCAAACCTTTGTCCTCCTTCCAAGTCTTTCATATACTTTTAGACCACCCCCCAAGCAAAACAAAACAAAAAAACACCACACAGGGCCTAGGCTCAGAGCCCATTGGGGCCAATAAACAAAATAGCTCATCAGGAACTGGGTTTGTGTTAGAGGCTGGTGTGGATAATAGCTAGAGTAGATGAAGCGGGGGAGGCGGGGGGTTTCGCTTGTTTGGGTTTTTTTTCCCCTGTTTTTGTTTTTTTAATGAGGCCTGGAGAAGCTAGTTCAATGGTTACCTTTTGAGTTAAGGAAGAATGAACATGGAGTGGGGATGGGAGGACAGTGGCAGTGAGGGGAAAATGCCTCCAATACACCTTTTTTGTGCTTTAAAAAATGTCCTCCAACCAGCTATATATTAGCTATTCAAAAAAGTTAAATGAATTGAATTGAAGAATATAGCTAGTTCGGGGCCCACCTTGTAGGTCTGGGGTTGAAGCCGGCATACCTGGGAAACACTCCGCAATGATGCGAGAACAGCAAAGCGCTCACCCTTTGAACGCACACCGAAGGCTAGCGTGGGGCTGTTTAACTTCTCCAACGATCGCACGCAATGATATTTTCACTGTGCGCTGAGACAAGTGAAGGAGGATGCGGGAGGCTGCATGAGAAGCCTGGGCCCCGCAGTCTGCAGAAGGCTGAGCACGAGGCGCGGGGGCGGTGGAGGCGGGGAAGGCGGCATCAGGGCCTCCCCAGAGAAAGAGGGACGTGAGACCGCGCCCGAAGCCCGTCTGCCGCGGTGGCAGAAGAGAACGATGCCCGGATTTTGTTAGCGAGGGCTCAGACCACCGGGGCATCGGCCCTGGCTGCCCTGCGGTGATTCGGCGCTCACTTCTGCATGGCCCGGAGAACCACAGCGCTGCCTCGGGTTATTTGGTTTCGTGGGTTTTGCTCGTGTGGGACCAGATCTCCAGGCACGTGGGGGCTGGCGGGAGGGAATTCCGTCTGCTCACAGCTGTGAAAAGGACTCAGAGAAATTGTTTTCGGGGCGTCCCCGCCCCGGCCCGCTCTCGGGCACTGAACACGCTTCCCTCTTGCAGGGACGGAGCTCCGTACTGCGAAAAGGACTACCAGGGCCTCTTCGGGGTGAAATGCGAAGCCTGTCACCAGTTTATCACAGGCAAAGTCTTGGAGGTAAGTGACAGACAGACCCCCCCTCAAAGCCACTCTCTGCTCCTCGGAGGCCCTCAGAAATACATGAGTCTCTTTTTCCATTTTTTTTCTCACCTGTAGAGCAAAGAAAGTACTTGTAGATGACTGATTTCTTAGAGAATTAACTCGTTGTACTGTCTTCACAGGCAGTTTCTGCTAACGGTTGGTATGGAAATTAGAATGATGGAGAATTTGAAGGGAAAAGAAAGAATATTAATGGGGCTATTAGGAATTATGTGGAAAGGAGCATGTATTAGACTATTTTTATTTTTAGAAGTCAGAAAAGAGGAAATGAAGAGCATGTTAGAGCCACATGTCTTCATGTGCATAGGAGTACACGTGTGTGTACATGTGTGCATGGGAGCACTCGCGTGTATGGGGTAGCACAGGTACATGTGTGCTCGGGAGTGTGCATGGTGTATGTGTGCTTGCATGTCCCTGTGCACATGTGAGCTGTATGACTCAGGGAGCAGAGGCTCAGAAGGGAAGCTAAGAAAAGAAAGGGTGGGTGCCAGGTGAAGGTGGAGACTTCCTGCCCTGAGAAATCCACATCCTGGGTGGCCCAGAACACCGTGTAGCCCAGGCTGAGCTGAAACCAGTCAAGTTCAGGTGTGACTGGCTCACACCAGTGAGCTCAGTCCTGCTTTCTCAGAGCGGCCCCAGTAGCCTCTGCCTTTGGGCTGAACTGAGCTCCTCTTGAGCATGAGGCTTTTTGCGGAATTATTGGACCAGGGTTCGGGGTTCAGAGAGAGTCTCTGCCTCACTTCTCACAGGCCCCTGCAGTACTAACCAATGCTGATGGAAAAGGCAAAGACGGCCCCAGCCCGGGGGTGGAGAACGCATACTGAGCAGAGATGAGTCAGGACACCCAGCAGCTGGGGGGTGACTGACTGGTCCTGCAGCTTGTCACATCTCTGGGGAAGACACCAGGGCCCTGAACCCACATTTGCACTTTCCTGCAAGGCGAGTTTCAGAGACATGGGACATAAATCCGAGAGGCCCCGAGGGTGTCTGTGGGCAGGTTCTGTGGGATTTCACAACAAGACCCATAGCCTTCCTCATCCCACGGCAAGCTCTGAGATGCCTTCTGTCTGTAAAGCACAGAGGGGCCAGCACTGGCTCTGAGCTGGGAGCTAGTGTAGCAACTTGGATTTGGGAGGTGAGGGTTGTCAATATAGTTGCCTCTTACCCAGGGGGAGGGTGTTCCAGGAAGGGGGAGCAGCCTCTGCAGAGGCTCAGAGGTGAAAACAAACAAGCATAGCACATGCTAGAAAGAAAAAGTCCAGTGTGTAGGCATGCAGGTGTGAGAGATGCTGCTGAGGAGTGGGGCGGGGCAGCGTGAGGTCCCCAAGGTCACATTCAGGAGTTTGGGCTTTATGCTAAGTGGAGTGGGAAGCCATTGAAGCAATGTAGCTGGAGCGTCATGTGGTGGGCTCAGATTTTTGTATGAAGAGTGGATGGGTGAATTCAAATACAAGTACACCCGTGGTGGAATGTGGATGAGTGGATGAACAAAATCTAGCGTCATATAGACAAACAATAAAATAGTAATATGAAGGAGTTCTGACACAGGCTACCATGTGGATGAATCTTAAAAACATGCTAAGTGGGCGAAGCTAGTCACAAAAGGCCTCATGCTGCATGATCCCATTCAGAGGAAATATAAATGCATAGAGAGGGAAAGCCGATTAGTGGTCGCCTGGAGATGGGGGAAGGGAAATGAGGAGTTATTGTTTATTGACACCCAATTGAGGCAATGCAAGTGTTTTGGAACTAGATGGAGGTGGTGGATGCACAGATTGTGAATATCCTCAAATGCCATAAATTGTTCACCTTAAAATGGATAATTTTATGTTTAACATTGATGTTTTTTTAACGGATGGAAAAGGGATGAGAGTAGAGGCAGGGGGGCCAGTTAGGACATGAGTGCGGAGCTCTGGACATGAACAGCGGCAGCCTTGGCTGCATGAAACCTGAGAAGAGGACCCCAAGCCTTCACACACACCACTGGGGCGGGGGAGACTCTTTGTGACCTTCCGGTAAAGCTTCATTGGCGGCCCGGGTACACATCAGGCCGGGTTTTTGGCCCAGGATGAAGCACATGGCCAGGAAAGCTATCGGGGAAAATGGATGTGACCCCCCAAAGGGCAGCTTGAAGTCCAGCAGTCATATCACAGGATTCAAGGTTCAGTGTTGGGGGCCCCCTGCCTGTCCCCTGAGTGTGTCCCTTGTTCCTCCATGGAGCCTCCAAACAGAGCCTCCAAACGGTCCTCTCCAGCAGAAGACTAAGCGGGGCCCGAGAGCATTCCCGGGTTGATCAGCCACCTAGGACTGAGATTGACCTGCTGAGTGGGGAGCAGTTGGGAAATTTCATTTTAACACAGTATCAAGAAACCATCAGACCCGTTTCCCAGATGTTTGGCTGTAGGAAGGGAGGCAGGAAGATACCGGACACAGCGCCCAGATTGGAGACAGCCGCGTCTGCAGGAGGTGTGGAGCGAAGCAGCTGTCTCCTTAGTCCACGTGTGGAACTGTGTTACCCAAAGTGAGTTGGGGAGGCAAAGGGCTGGGGCAGAGGGTGTTGCTCACCTTCAGATTTAGTTCAGCAGCTTTGGGAAGGAATATCTAAAAACTAGATCCAAGAATAAGCTGTTTTGAACAAACATCTGCTTACTTGGGGAGGCCCAAGGGTGTCCGTGTTTTCTGTGGCTGCCAGGGCCCCTCCCCAGCTTGGCCTCGGGTCTCGTTGGGGGCCATTTGTAGGAGTGAAGGCTTGGACGCTGTCCGTGTGCTGCCTTCAGAGTCGGGGCTACAGGGACCAGTCTGTGTAGGGTTCCGGGTAGACTGGAGCTCCACCCAGCGGGCGTGCTGCCCTCCTCCGATAGGTGTGTGGTCTGGAACGCCCTGCACGGGGAGCACACGGACCAGCCGTGCCAGCCGTGGGCCAGTTTGGCTCGGTTACCCACATAAGTCAGGACTGGCGACACAGTGGCCCCGCCTCCCTGGGCCTTGTATTCCCTGACCCTGGGGTTAGTGAGGCATTATAGTTGTAGACTTACTGTAAACACTGCAACTCTTCCTTTTTGTTTTTATTTCCAGCAAATTTTGTTATTGTAGTAAAATACACATAATGTAAAATTGACCATTTTAACCGTTTTCAGGGTACAGGTCAGTGTTTTAAACACATTCATAATGCTGTACACTCATCACCACCATCCACCTCCATGGACTTCCACCTCTTATGAAAATGAAACTTCACGTCATTAATTAACTGCCCATTCCCCTCCCCCCTCGGCCCCTAGCAATGACCGTTCTGCTTCGGTCTCTATGAAGTTGATTACTCTAAGTATTTTATATGAGTGGAAATATACAGTATTTGTTCTTGTTTTGGGTTTTGGGTTTTGTGTGTGTGTGTGTGTGTGGCTGCATTATTTCACTGTGTCTTCAAAGTTTACCCATATTGTACTACTCAAAATCTCCTTCTTCTAAGGCCGAATACTATCCCATCCTGTGGGTGTACCACATTTTGCTCATCCACTCTGTGATCCTCAGGGCTTTTGTTTTCCTGATTGATTTTTGCATAGAGATTGTAACTGTGTTACTTTCCTGTGTCTGCTCTAACAGTGGAGGCTTAAAACAACAGAAAGTTATTTTTCCACGTTTCTGGAGGCCAGAAGTACAAAACCAAGGTGTTGGCAGGCCATGCTGCCTCCAAAGGCTCCAAGAGAGCACCCTTCCTTCCCTCTTCTAGCTTCTGGTGGCCTTGGCTGTGTAACCCTGTTCTCTGGGGACACTTGTCATTGGATGTAGGTCTCACCCAGACCTTCCAGGATGAGCTTCTCAAGATCCTTAGCTTAATTACATCTGCAAGGACCCTGTTTCCAAACATTCACGAGTTTTAAAGATGTGATGTGGACATATCCTTTGGGGCCCTCCATTCAACCCACACCCGTAAACCTGGTCCCTTACACAGGTAAGACCCCAGTGAGGGCTGGGACTCTGGCGTGGCTTTAATGGAAGGAACCCTTTCTGAGCACGGGAGGTGCCCTGAGGCCACTTTTCCTGCTCCAGTTTCACCTGAGACAGTGCTGGGCCCCTGAGGGAGCTTTGGGAGGAGAAAGTTCCCTGGGCAATGATCAGGAAGCTCCAGGATCAGCTGTGTCACTAATCCCTGAGTAATTTTGGACAGACCATTCAGCCTCTTTGAGACAATCTTCATTTCACAGGCAAAGGGAGAGGCATGTGACCTCTGAGACCCCGCCCTGATCTAAAATTCCATTTCCCTCTGTTATTCCCTAAGAGTCATAACCTTCACCCATCACATCAGCTTGCAGGGGTGGGCAGGAGAGCCTTCCTGTGTTTCCATGGAAACACAGGAAGGGCTCCAGGCAATAGGAGATCAGAGGTGTGCTCTTGGCTCTGGAATTCACAGCTGTGTGACCTTGGGCGACTCTCTCAACTTCTCTGAGCCCCAGTTTTTCCTTAAAGGCAAGCATTAAACATATATGTGTAAATCTGAGCCATGGACCACTTGACGCCTCAAGCCTCTGAGGATGTCAGTTCTGTGATGCTCACATGCTAGAGCATCTAAGGGATCAGAGCCAGCAGTTCTTTGTCGAGAGATTTTCTGGTACCTGGTGTGTACCACTCAGCATATAGCGTACACTCAAGTCGAAGGTTTATTTTTCATTAGCTTGCTTCCAGTTTTGTTTTTGACAACAAGATTCTCTTTTTAGAGAGATCTTGCTATAAATGGCACATTTTTCAAAGCTTATGCTAATTAACTTATACATTCAGGAGTGTTCTGAAGTTGTTTATAGCCTGCCTCCCAATTAAGAAGTCCAGAAGCAAATTAGTGTGAGATACCAGAGCTTGCCGAGAGCCTTCTAGCTCCTTCTCCACCTCCACCCTGTCCTTGGAAGCAGCCTTCCTCCTGCCTCACTCCCCGCCCCCTCCCCCCCTTCTGCTTCAGCAGCCTAATGGCAGGGGAGCTCCTGAGGCTGCAGACTTAGGTCGCAGGTGTCTGTGACATTGGAGGGCATCCCTTTTATGTGAATTTCCTTCCATCTTTGGTGGGTGGTCCTCAGAGATCTCGGACTCCAGGACACTTCTCTCCCTGGGTACAAGTTGTTACCTGCCAACCTCATGAAGAAAGAAGACAGCAGTGAAACGGTTCCAAAATGAAGGCAGCACAGAAAAATAAAGCAAATGTCAAGCCGGAAACTTGTCCCGTGTCCCCCCCTCAATCTTGGACTGTTCCATCATCTGACCGAGGGTGGACTTCTCTTAGCTTCTCTGCTCTCTTGCACAATTCACTTTCCCCAGGGGCTCTGTGTTTACACAGCTCTCCACTGATTCCTTCTAGACAAATGTTCCCATCCACAGGCTCCCCCAGGAGCTCGGCTCCCTCTGCAGGCGGTGCCTCCCTGAACAAGCACCTGGCACACCAAATGCTGGAGCCTTCTGGTGTGTGTTCTTCTCTCCGAGACAAAGGACCGCTGTTCCGTCCGCATTCTTGGCCGGAGGAGGAAGGAGGGCTCTGCTTTTCTTGCTCAGGTCTCACAGGCTTCTTTTTTCCCTTCTTCCTCAAGTCACCACACCCAGGAAATCGATCTCCTGATTTTTCAAAAAGGCTGATGGCACATGTGTTTATATGCCACGTGTGTTCTCTGGGGAAGAATACCGCACAGCGTTGGAGAGAGGCCCCCCAGCATAGTCCGTGGCAAACCGTCCAGCCCCCTTAATGCCTTTCCATGCATACCTACTGGGGTGGCACTGTCCAGACTTTATCTGTTAACTTGGAGACAGGGACGAAAGGACAGGATTTAGACTCGCTTGCGACACCTCCTGCTGATCTCCTGCAGGGTAGGAAATAGAATCACAGCGTGATTTAGCCAGATCCTTGTCCTTGATTCTCTGAAGGTGGCTTTGTTTTACTTTTGGACTAAAACTGCTTTTCATAAAACCCAGGGACAAAAGCGTATGCTATTCCCATGGAACTAACTCATGTTATAAATTGGAGGCCCTTGTCCCCTTCCTTCCTTCCTTTTCCTGTAGGTATTTTAGGCATGTTATGTTGTAATGCCCATAAGCAGAGAGCCGGTCCTGTTCTGGACTGGCCTGTTTTGTCTAATGAGAAAAGCCATAGGTTACCCCATGGCACCCGCATGGCACATGATCTTTCTGTCACCATCGAAGATATAATTTGCCAAAGACAGGCTGATGACAAGTCTCCCTTTCTTGTTTTGTGCGTGTCGTATACATGCAAAGCAAGAAGGATAGCCCGTGTTCGTGAAGAAAACTACCTGCACCCTTCTCAGAGGGGTTCGTGCCTTCTTCCGCTCAACTGTGGATGCTTTGGATGCTCTGGGAAGGGAAAAGAATCGAGTGACCTTAGTACGGGTTGAGGTGGTCTGTGTCCCAGTGGACAGTGAAGCACCACGATGCCCCACTCTTCTGTATTTTTAATGTTTGCAAATATTCTCATAAATATTTAATTCTCCCAACAGGCGGTTGCTGCCCCTCCCCCCCCTTACAGATGAGGCTGCCGAGTGCCAGAGACTCAGGGGCTAATTAGTCACAGACACACAATGAGAAGCAAGGTCTCTCCATTCTCAGGACATAGGAACACACACTCACACGCACACGCACACGCACACTCACTCTGCTTCCTGACCCGCTTGGCAGACATCATCACAGAAAACGAGTAATTAGTGTGCCTCCCCAAATAACTTGCTGCAGGACCCAAATTTACCAGTCCTGGTGGCGTGGAGAAAGCCTCCCTCAGCAGTGGCCCCGTTAATTCTATTTTTAGGACAATGAACATTTGCTGCTTGTTTGGTTTACTTTTTACCAATGGCCCTGCAGGTAGAATCTGTTGTATTTCCAAGCAGTTGTCCCTCATACTGTTTTTTAAAAAGTTCTCTAATTGTATTATTGATTTTAGAGAGAGAAAGGAAAGGAGAGAGAGAAAAACATCAATTTGTTCTTCCACTTAGTTAAGCATTCATTAGCTGATTCTTGTATGTGCCCTGACCAGAGATCGAATCCGCAACCTTGGAGTATCAGGATGACACTCTGACCAACTAAGCTACCTGGCCAGGGCCCTTCCCATTGTGGGCATTTAAATTTAATTGTATTTCATGGCCACAGGTTGCCATTGCATACAACTGTGTGCCCTTGATCATACAGTGTGACTTGATTAAAATAAAATCTTCCCAGTGTGGGAGAGCAAGCTCAAGTTTAAATTGCATGTACAGTTTATGATATGTTGGTGGCGACATCTTATTTGTGAAGAATAACCTGGTGGTACTATCCCTTCCATCCCCTCCATCATTAACAGATTGGGGACTGGTCCAGTAGGGCATAAGCCTACTGACATGGAAAATCTGTCCGATCCACCCAATGTTACCCACTTTCTCCCACATAACGAGAAGGGGAAATGGGTTGCCAAGGGGAGAAGAGTCTCTACACAAGTACTGAAGATTCAATATTTATGAAAAAAAAAAATCACCCTATTTCCTGCCGGCCCAAATGGAAGGGCTTCCTTCTCCAGAAACAGCATTTTGAAAAGAATCGTACTTTGAGTGAAAAAGATGTTTTGTTTTTTGGTGTTCTTTGACTTCAGGGTGTTTCACTTATTGCTGGTGAAATGGGAGTGTAGGAGGGTGGGGGTGACAATTGAACTTAGCGTGGAATGCGACTCTTCCAGAAAAATCAGCAAGGAGGACTGAGCACATGCTGGTGGCTCAACCTTGGGGCCCGCTGAAGGAACTATAACATTTAGGGCTTGCTCTCAGGTAGATAAAACAAGTAATATGGTATGCAAGTCTAAAACTACACCCCTGCAGTGCTCAGAGGACCCCCCTGCCAACCCAGGGCTCATGAGTGCCCGAAGCTACTGTGGCATCTTCTGTCTGAGGGTGATTCTCAGCGGTGGTATTGAACTTTGGAAATAAGTAGGACCCAAGAGCAGAGAGACCGCCTGCCTAGACAAGTTACCCGCCAAGCGCAGTGGAGGGCTGGATCTCCCAGTCTGGCCACTGTTCTGGGCACAGAAGTGATGACCCCTCAGAGTTGTCCTCTCTGCTCCCCAGGACCCACACCCTGGGCCTCAGAAGGGCTCATGTGTCTGCTTGCTTATGGACGCGGAGCACCACCCTTTCCTTCCTGCCTTGCGCCACCCGCTCCCATTCCTGCCTCTGTCCACATCTTCCTTTTCCCACTGCGACCCTAGAAGAAATGACTATATCCTTTCTCCTCCGTGATCGATTCCAAGGCACCTCACCTGCTCCACAGAGGTGACCTTCGGTGAATTCCAAGATAATATTCATGGCTTCTTGCCAAAGGTAATCGGCAGTTTGAATGCCAAACAAGACACACACAGTAAAGTCTCCGGGTTTAAGAGATTCTTGTCAATTATGAGAAAAGAAGTTGGCTTTGGACCTTGAGGAATGGATAGTTACAGGCAGGCGAGGGTGGGAAATTTATCTCCATTTGCTGCTATTATTGAAGTCTTGGCACGCTTTGTTCCTACCTTGTTTGCTTCTTTGATCTTAAACGCGTGACTGGTTTTACTGTTTGGTTTCCTTGCATGCTTGCAACGTGCTGTTTTCCATTTCAAATTGTTTTTGTAAGTAGTCGGGTTGTAAATTTTAAAAATTAAATATATATGTATATACTTTTCCATTACAGACTAGCATGATTTTAGTTTAATTTTAAGGTAAATGGGCTTTCGTGGCCTCACCTGGGCCCAGTCTCCATCTGAAAGTTCATTCAAATTAGAAAATCCTTGCCCTCTGCTTGGATCTGCCTGCCTGGCCCATGACAGATGGGGACAGAGACACGTGGCTCACAGCCAGCCTTTCTCCTGGAATCTGGGCTGTGCCTCTGGTGGGCATTAGGACCACCCTTTGGGTCTGAGGCAGTCTTCTCCAGCTTCCGGATTCGTGCCAACTCACGCAAAAGGAGGTTGTCTCTGGCGACCTCCGATCTATTTTGTTCTAGTCTTTTTGCTCACTTAGCTTCTTTCAGTGAGCATTGAAATTGGGGGACGTATTGAAAAATGGCACCATCCAAAGGTCACCAGGACAACTTCTGTTCTGGGCACAGCTTTCTCCAGGTAAAGAGGTGAGGCTGCCCACGGGGCCCAGGAGAAGATCCGTGCTCTGGGGCAGGTGGGAGTTTTGGGTCCCAGTGTCCACCAGCACGATGCTGCCCTGCTGCCGGTCCTACCAGGGACGGGCCCCTCCTCCCTTGTTTTCCACCTGAATGTGCTGGCTTCCTGGACCTCACGGCTCCCCACCTCGGAGGAGTGTTATGCCAGTTCCAGCAGATGGGCCGGCAGAGTTGACCAGCTGGTCAGGGGGAGTGACGGTCTGGGCTGGTGCCCTTCCAGTGCAGCAGAAATGACCGGGTGCAGTAATTCCGACCCCGTAAGGACACTTCACAGTAGCCTTACACATGAAAACTGACTGTACACCATTTTCATGGTCCGCAGCAAAACCTCAAAGCTGTAGGCATCTTAGAAACACAGAATCTGGAATTTAGGAGCTTGAAGTAGCCTTAGGTGAGGTGGGAGAGAGAGAAGAGTGGTTAGCAGAAAAAAATGGGTACAACCAGACACACCAGGATTTGATCCCAGCTGCTATATTTGGAGCTGAGTCGTGGTCAGCAGGTTGTCTAAACTCTCTGAGCCTCAGGACCCCGCTCTGTGAAGTGTGGATAATAATACTTACCTCTGAAAGCCTTAAATGAGGTACATGAATCTGGGACAGTGCCTGACATATAGGATATCAAGAATACTTTTTCCCATTTCCTTCATTTATAAATGAAAAAGATTCTGTAAAAAGCCCACTGTTTCGAACTTCTGTCTGGATGAAGGAGTCAGGCCCACCCCCGTCAGTTTACTCTCTCAGCTCTCTGGCGTAGTTACATGCGATGATCTCGGATGCACAAGTTAACGATCGTGTTAATAGCCATGTTGATTCTTTGGTTTGAAAATCTAACCACTTCAATCACTTAACTTCAGATATTCACATGCATTTATGCCCATGAATTCAATCTACCATTGGTTCAGCAAGAATTTTCTGTTACTTTTCACCAGGCCTCTGGCCGCTACTAAATAAAGATATGTCCATGAATGATTATTTTTCACATTGTGAATTTTCGCCATGTCCTGGAGCCAGAATTCTTAAAGATTCCACATACTCTTTGGGCGTAAATTCTCACCACCCTCTAAATACCTGTTCCTTTGACTCACACGGGAAGTAAATGCCCCCGTGCCTTTCTGCTCATCCTTGTCTTGGTGCGTTGACCCGAGTGTGACCTGTGTCAGTTTGAACCCTGGAGGAGGCGTGCTGTTCTGTTTGATATAATGGCACATTTGCCAGATGGGGCCTTGCAAATGGAAGATGATGATGAAAAGGCTCTTGGCTTCTGTGGACTGGAAAAGCTCCTATATCGGCTCCCTGCCATAGCACCAAGTCCCTCGGCACAGATGATAGCGAGCTTCCCCTGCGATCTGTGAGAGCTTTGTATGCACACTTTGCAGTTCGCCCAGGCGAAGCATGATTTGGGGGCCTTCAGTGCATTTACAGAGCCGTGCCGCCACCGTCACATCCCACCTTTAGAACATCTCCACCCCCTCGAACAGAAATCTGTGACCGTCCTTTGATTCTCTGCTCTTCTTTCTTTCCCCAAGTACGTGCATACAAACGTGCAGGGTCAGAAGGACAGGGAAGGCCACAGCCCACCGAGGCCCAACCCAGCAGATGGGTTTCTCGGACCTCTTGAGTCCACGTGGTGGTGCTTTGGGGCCCTTGTCATTGAGACACTCACAAAGCTGGGAATTTGCTTGGTAAATCCAAACATGCACCATCTTCTTTCTCCCCATCCTGGGAGACATAGAGGTGGTTCAAGAAATATAGGAGCCGCCCTGGCTGGTGTAGCTCAGTGGGTTGAGCACAGGCTGTGAACCAAAGGGTCGCTGGTTCGATTCCTAGTCAGGGCACATGCCTGGGTTGCAGGCCAGGTCCGCAGTGGGGGCCACATGAGAGGCAACCACACACTGATGTTTCTCTCCCTCTCCTCCCTCCTTTCCCTTCTGTCTAAAAATAAATAAATAAAATGTTAAAAAGAAATAAAGGAGCCGACACTCCAAACATCAGAAAGAAGAACGAAGATCAAGTCTGGGCAGCAGTGAGCTCAATTCTAGCCGTGTGACGGGGGGCTCTGTTGACTTACCCCTCCACTAGATCAAGGGTGTCAAACTCATTTTCATTTTACAAAGAGCCAAATGTAATTTTAGGACTGTATAAATGTAACTATTCCTTAACTAGGGGCAAGGAGCTCTACATTCTGCCCTTTGAAGGCAATCACAGGCTGATGTGCCCCCCCCCCCCCCCCC
>PVJI01001589.1:0-115197 GCA_004026765.1 Micronycteris hirsuta | reverse complement strand
TTCCCAGGCCTCACCCAGAGATTCGGAGTCAGGGGTCCCGGCGGGCCTGGGAATCTGCATTTAACATGCTACCCTCCTCTGGGTGATTCTGGGGTGGGGCTGAGGCCTGGGGGAGCCTGTAGATTACACTTGGAGGAACGGGCCCTGCAGGAGTGTGGCAAAGGCCCATTCATGGAGGCTTTTATGTCCTTGGAAGAAAAATGCACTAGAAATTTGGCTTCCTCCTGTAATTATTCTAATGTGCAATCCAGCAGCTTCCTCTTTGTTTTAGAAGCAACACTTTTTGTTGTAAAAAACAACAACAACAACAGAAACCTTACATTGCTTCAGCAATATTTGGGATTGCTTCCAAATCAGTTTAGAAAGATTACACACACACACAAAGGGTCTTTTCATGAGCTGATCTTTATGGGAAAATAATCTCCATGAAAAATTTCCTTAAATCACTTTGGTCTCATTAAAATTTGCAATAGCTGTAAAAGAATCTCGCCCTAGTCCTACGAAAGGGGTACATAGGAAAGGTGCTGAGCTGTCACGGTAGAAGGTTCTGACTCCTCCTCTCTGTTCATGTATACGAAGAGCCTCTGACTTCATCTTTGGTCGCTGGTTCATCTGGGATTTCTGCAGGATCGTTTAGCTGACAGTGAGGGAATGTGTGTGCAGTGTCTGAAATATGGGTATCTAATAATTTTTTTCTGCAATAAAAGAGCAGAATACAAAATGTGCCAATGATATGAATCACGGAAGTTTGATACTCAGTCTTTTGGGGGGTCACATTTTCTTCAAAAATTATGAATATGAACATTGTGGAAAACGAATGCAGTTGAAGTTGCACTCAGGTTTATTACAGGTGTGGGAAGGGCTCCCTAGCGTGTCCCTGGAAGGCGGCGACTAGGAGAAGCTGCCAGCTCTCTGACAGCTGTGCTGTTGTGCACCTTCCCGTCACCTCGAATCCGAGAAAGAGACTTAAAAAGCAAAAGGCTGGTTTCAATTCAAGCCTCTGCCTTGGGGACAATTACTGCCCAAGTCCTGTTGCAGACAATTGTGAGTGAAGGTGAAAAATGGTACTTTCCCCACCTGCGTTTAAAACAGGAAACCTACCCCCCTCCTTTTTGGTAACATGGACTAGCCCATAGTAGTTGCTGGTGCTTTCACTAGTTAGTAAGTGCAGGAAGGAGAGGGAGGCAGGAGAACGCCTGCCCCTCTCTGCTCTTTTTTTCTGGTGTGTGTCTCTGCAGAGAGGCACGTATTCCCTCCTAGCAGCAGAGAGGACCACGTGCGTAACCCAGGTGGGCCGGGAGCCCCCATCGGCCGGGTGAGGTCTGGCTTTTGCAAGCCTCTTCCCCGTGTTCTGAGTTTGCAGCCTTGAGGAATTCCCTGCTCAGCATGGCCAAGGAACAGAAGTAGATGAAGGAGGGAGCCCTGGCATCAGGTAAAACAGGCATTGCACGAGGCGCCTTTGCTTTGCAGAAAGACATGAAACTCCCGGCTTCCTTGGCGACATTGGAGCCCCCTGGGTCCTCCAGATGCGGTCTGCCGGATGCTGGCGACAGAAGCCCCTTGCATTGGCCTGAGATATATTTGACTTAAACTTTCTGTTTTTCTTAGGCTACAACATGAACTATGGAGCTTTTTTCATTGATATGGTACTGGAGTGAAGAGCAGGAAAGGCGGGTTATTTAACTGAGAATTACGGTTTAGAGACCTTTTAAACACTGTTTTTTCAGGCTGCTATCCCCGAGATTAAAGGGAGACTATGGTTTCAAGATTTGTTTTGTCTGTGGTTTGTGGAGCTCTGTGGAATTTATATTTGAAATGAAAGGACTTTAGAGTCATTTTTAGGGGATTTGGTGGTAAAAGAGGCCTGGGGAATTGAGCAGATTTATCTGCTACTATAAATATGTGGGATTTTATTTTTTTTCTTTAAGAAGTTCCCCATGAATGAAAATGAGGAAGCAAAACCTTTGGGTGTTATTCATATTTTACAGCTACAGGCTGAAAGAGGCTCATTGTTGCTTCCTTTACCATCTTTGGGCAGGAAATGAGAGAAATCTAGAGATACTTACTTGCCTTGAAAAGAAAACTCCTTTTTCTAAAACCCTAGTTATTAATCAAACACACTTCAAAGTTTATTTTTTAGAAAAAAAAAGTTTCAAAGTGTGCTGCGCTAGCACTAAAGAAAGAATGAGACAAGAAACATCCTCTCCACTGGGAAAGAAAGAGATTTATGATTTGGGAAAGTTGAAAAACAAAAATGAGTCTAAACCAAAAACCAGCAGGAGGGTGGTCGCCACAGCTGCTTCATCTACAATTTAACTGGGATCGGGGGTTTGAAAGACAATGGAGCCCGCATGCTCAGAGGCAGCCTCCTGGGGAATGTTAAGAGGATGTGAAGTTATTTAGATTATCCCAACAGGTTCTGACAAGTAAGCGAACATAACTAATTAAAATGTAATTGTTGCCATTCTATAGTGGATCAAAAGACTTGTTGAGTCAAGACGTCCTTACAGAATAGGTGAATTTGCCACAGCTCATTGGTATAAATTACCTTCAAGTCGGCTTTTTAAAGGCTGAGCGTGGTGGGGCCTTGCCAGGCGGCTCCTTCGATAGCACTTTGAATGCGTGTTTTCACCAAATGCTTTCAAGTGGGTTGCTCAGGCACTTTTCACTTGCCAGTGACTTTAACGCTTGCACCAGCTGGCTCAAGGAATAGCATATCATGACAACCGAGTGGCAGGCTTTTTCCCTCCAACCAAATTTAAAAGGAGGGAAAGTCCCAAATATTCCATACTTGCACCCCAACTCCGCAGAGGGACGATCACGATTTTGCCTCCTCCGGGCCAGGGATTCTCAACGTTGGCACAGTTGACATTTTGGATGGGGTGTTGCTTTGCGGGGCGACTGTCCTGTGGGATGTCCTGGCCTCTGCGTACTAGATGACAGTAGCACTCCCTCCCCCAGTGATGACAACCCCGAATGTCTTCAGGTGTTGCCAAATGTTCCCCCGGGGGCAGAATCACTCCCCCGCCCCCAGGTGGAGAACTGCTGCTGGAAAGAAAGAAACCAGTTTGGAGGCTCCTGCCATGGGAAGGAAGAGAGGGCTGGGGGATGGGGGGAGGCTGGACCCCAAGGGAGGGCGGCTGAGTCAAAGAACCGCGACAGGACAGCTAGATTGCCATGACCATTTTGGTTTTTATTTTGTTTTGTTTTGATTGAAATCACGTCTTGGGCTTGGCGGGCAGCAAGGGTAAAGCACTGTTCTGGATGTAAGTTCTGCTCCCGCCCTCTCCCCTCATGGACCTCATTTGACACGGCGCCATGGATAGTCATCAAGCTTCCTCCTCTAAGTTCAATCCTGTCTTTTAAGTGCATCCCAGGAATGTACTATGTTTTTAATCTCATATAATAGCCCATTTGATAAAGCAAATAATTACCCACGCCTTATCAAGTCTGTAAACACAGGTTTTTTGATATGTGGGCTTTGCGTAAATTGGGGCACGCCCACTGAGTTTTTTCCCTTCTGGAACCTGCTGCTGAATGCTTTTATTTCTTTTTTCCTTCCCCCGTCTGTACCAAGGGGTCTCCAGCTTTCTGATTTTCTAGGAATTGAGTCTCCTTTGTCAGTGAAATAGAACAGTCACAGCCTGTTTCCAATTCACAGACAACAATAAAAACAACGCTGGAAGCTTTTCCCACTTAAAAGTTTTCTTACACCGCTAGTGTCTGCTGCTGCTGCGCTCTCACTGGTTAGCAGGTTACAGAATGAATAGAGCAGCGGCAAGCAAACACTGGCACAAAACATCTGAGACAGCCAGTTTGGCTTATTTCCACATCTTTTTTGGTGGCCTGTGCTGAAGTATAGCTGTGAATTTCATACATATACGTTCAAGACCTCGTAACACAGTTCTCTCTCACAAACAAGTCACCCACGTTACATTTTCATGGTGTTTCTCCAAGAACATGTTGTCCTGAGCACCGTGGCTTTCAGGAGCTGCCACTCTCCAGGGATTCTTCTCAAGCCCAGTTGGGACAGGAGGGGCCACTTGGCTTTGCCTGAATATCTCGGGAAACGCCTCTACTTGTTGGGGCCCATTGTTGGTGACAGGGTTGGACTGGCGTAGGGTGCTCGCAGAGAGTAATGTTTTCTCTCTTGGGGAAGCAGACCTTGCTTTGGCCTCTACCTGGAGCTCCCAACACGCCATATACCATGTGCTCTCCTAGAAGCATTTCCTCATGGTTAAAATCCACCCCTCCCTTAGTATACGTAGGACCCATGAGTGCAAAGAGCATGACAGTAGTATTTTAGGTCTAGTTTATCCCCCGGATGTCGCACAGCACCTGCCCACATTGGTTGCTGAATAGTTAACGTCAATGATTCCCACAGGGGTGTCCAACCTTTTGACGTCTCTGGGCCACACTGGAAGAAAAAGAGTTGTCTTGGGCCACACATTGAATACATGGTGACACATAATCATACACACATACACAAAATTCATACTGTTTTAAGTCAATTTAGGATTCTGTGTTGGGCTGCATTCCCAGCCATCATCGGCTGCGTGCGGCCCACGGGCCGCAGGTTGGACACCCCTGCGTAGGAAGACCACCTACGAGCGTGGTCTGCAAGAAGCTCATGTTCTGCCACCTGTGCCCTGTCCACATAGTCTGGTCTGTGTATTGTTTTTCCCCGAAAGGAGCAATCCAGTCATTCCAGCAGCTTTTAATGCTTGAAGGACAACCAGAGGAATCTTTTAAGGATGCAGGGAAAGTGGGTCTGTGGTTTGGAGAGCGAGAGCTTTCTAAATTTCTCCTCATGAAGCCAGAAATGTAAGTCCGGCTGTTAGTCAAAGCCCCACATACTAAGGCAGAGCACCCTGGGTTCGTACCAACCCTAGGATTTGATCGAAAGGCAAAGCTTTCCCAACCTCTTTAATTAAAAAAAAAAGAAAAGTATCCAGTCAAAAGAAAGAACTTGCAGAGCACGAAGAACAAATAGACCTTATTTACTCTACAAACAGCAGTCTTAGCTTTGGGAGTGTCTTCCTGGGAAATCAGAAGGATGCTGGCCCACAGAGCCCAGTGTCCGGAACCGGGTGTCAGGCACCAGCATCCAGAGGAGGAGAAAGCTAGAAATGGGAACTTTCCTGGAACCGGCAGGACTGTGCTGTAGTGAGAGAGAAAGAGCCTGAGCTCCCCAGATGGGCCCCGCCCCGCTCCATTTCCCAAGCAGAGCCCCTGGCGGGAATCTCTATGAGCAAGAATGAGTCTTGCCAGTGGCTTCAGCTGCAGAGGCTTCAGCTGTGGTGGGCGGCGGGGAGGGGGGTGGTAGTGGGAGAGCCCCTAATAAACTGGGAAAGCAACGCTGCTGCCTACCACAGGAAGTTTTCCAGAAATATGGATCTGAATCCTCCTCGGCATTGCTGGTTCACATCGAGGTTTTTTTCTCTTTTCTTTTTTTGCTCATAAACTTGAGATGAATCAGACATGTTTGCCTTCACTCAGGACTGCTTTTATCTTTCCTTACTGCTAAATAATAATTTTGTTAGTTTGTCTCAGTTCTCTGCAGCTAGCTCCTTGCATCTGTGCTTATATCCGTATACCTTGTCCAAATAAACATACTTGAAAAGATAGAGAAATGTGTCTTGCCAAGTTTAGAACAACCTCTGACAGAGTTTAAGCCCAGCTTTCTGCTTTGTTTTGGCAGCTTGTTTAGGATGCAAAGTGTATCTGGTTCTGGCAACAGATTAAAGAAGGTGTTTGTTCTTACATAACAAAGTTTAGGGCCCAACGACTGGGTCGGGGGTGGGGGGTGGATTTTCAGTCTTCCTTTGTGTTTTTGAAAGCATAAGACAAAAATATGTGCTTGACTGGGTTTTTGTTTTGACTTTAAACCTCAGAATTGGAAACACCTTATCTTGGCTGACACAGCCCTCTGTGGTTAAGCTCCGGCCGCCCACCCCTCCCCCCAGCCCCGGCACAGGCACCTCTCCCCCTCATTGGCTGAGCCCCACAGCGGGCCGGCCTCTGTGCCACAGCACTCACCCTTCCAGCAGGTCCCCATGACCATCCAACCTGTCTGTTTCTCCTTGGAGAGCCTCCCCGTCACCCCAGCTGAAGTCGCCTCCATCTACCCGACCTCCAGGCCATTTTCTATGTTGTGGCCCTGTTTTATCTTCCTCATGGCACTCCCGCCGCCGCCCCCCGAAACTCCGACCCACTCATGTGTTTGTACACATGCCCGTTGTCACTCACTTGTTGCTAGTGGGTTAACTTCATGACAGGCGCTGCCGTATCCCCAGCACCTAAAACATTATCTCAGTAAATGGATGTGTGGATGGACGGACGGATAGATGGGAAAGGAGGGAGGAAGCTCACGCGAGCTGTCTCCCTAGTAAACGCCTACTCCCCTTCCAGTCTAAGAGCTGCTTTTGTGTGATGCCTCCCTGACTCCCTGCGCAGTCGTGCTGGTCAGTTTTCTCCCCTGCCCCCCTCACGTGGCCCATCACGCCAGCCATCGGCACGTGCGAATGCGTCAGCCACCTGCTGCAGGGCAAGCTTCTTGAGGGCACGAATATCCAATACAGGGTGATTCTGGTTGTAGTGATTGTTAGTTCTTACTACCTTAGCACTTTACAAGCCTGTCTCTTTGTTCTGAAAATAAGGAAACCAAGGCTCAGAGCATCTTGTGGGAAGGCACACAGGTTGATTACTGTTGGGACAGAGTTTGAAATCCAAGATGTCGGACTTCCAAACCCATGTTCTGTGGTTTCTTTCTTGTCCTTCTCAGGTGACTCATAGGCCTGCCATAGGCTTTGCCGAATGAAGGGAGCCTAAGGCCTCACCTCTTCCCTCTCTTCCTTCTGTTTTGCTTACAAATGTTTATAACATCTCTAACATTCTATAAATATTATAAATATGAGCTTATTAATTTATCTCTAAAGGCACTAGCCGATGTATCTTCAGTTGCATTTTTTTAACTGACAGGGTTTAATGGATTGTTTAAACACTTGGTTTTATTATATAAGCAAATCTCTGAGTAAAAAGCTCAGCTGCTGCTGTTCAGTGACATGTGTGTACTTTCACTGTAGTGGCCCCGCTGGGCAGCCTAGGACCCAGTTTTCATTTCTTTAGCTTCTGCAGAGGAAAACACCGTAGCAGCCATAGGTAGACATTTCAGGTGGAAGAGACTAGGAAAAAGACTAAAACTTTAAAAGTCTTAGCATTTCTCCTGTATTTTTGACCATGAGTTTCTGATCCCTTGCATCTCCTCCGCACGAGCGTCTGTGAGTTGGGCCCCGGGCTGTCCCACTGGTGAAACAGACAGCCAAGCTCAGAAGCCCTTGCCGACACATCGATGGGATTCTCTAGGCCAATTCCAAGAGCATGCAACTGCTGACTTCACATAGAGCGGAGGGGAGGTTGTCGACTGTGTGCACGCCCAGAGGGTTCCGCCTCTGCGGTGCTCTGGGTGGGAACCAGGCAGTGGGTGGCGCCCCGGATGCAGGTCCCTCATTGTTTGACAAATCCTGATGACAAGTCCTACTTGACAGAGTCTGCGGCCTGGTCTGGCTGGTCCGTCAGAGCATTCCTGAGCACGTAGCCAAGTCTCACCCAGGTTTGGGGCCAGCCCAGCCGGTTCCCACTTTCCTCAGTGGGAGGCAGGATAGGCAGGAAGCTGGTGTCCACATGCTATCTGTGGATGTGAGAAAACGCCTAAGGCCTCCAGCACTGGTGGTAGCGCCAGTGGTGGCTCAGTGGTGGCTCATGTCAGGGATCTGGAGGGATCTGGGCGTGAAGCCTAATGTGCCTTCAGCTTCTCTGTCCTTCACGGAGGACATGCCACTCCCTGGCCCTTAAACCATCCTGAGCGAGGTTGGAGGGACTTTGCCGTGTTAACACGACTTCTCAAACAGCAGAACAGCCTGGGATGGACTTGCTAATAAATGTCTTAGGATTGGCAGTGTAACTTACTATGCAAATGAGCGTACTGGCAAGGAGTTAGTGACTAATTGTTCACTCTTGCCACTCCCAGCCCAGAGCCATTTGGCAGTTGCCATCTTGCCTAATGTGGTCACACCAACAGAGGCTACAGCTCGGCTGCTTCCCAGACCTGGCCTTGCCCCATCCAGAAATCTCTCTTCTCTGATATTCTGCATTAAAGGTAATTCCTGCTGAAGACTCCTAGAACTACCATAGCAGGAAAGTTCCATAAATTTAATGTAGTCTGACCTACTGTAGGTTGAGGCTGTCGAGATCCAGAAAACAGAAGAAGGCACAGCCTCTTGATGGGAGAACCAAAAAACAATGTCAAGAGCAGTTCAGTGCTCCATTATCCCTATAACCCCCGGGATGTCCCATTCAACTGCTTCTCTGCTTATTGTACAAAAAAAAAGTTATCTCCAAAAGATTGGGAATATTACAGCCATTATGTGGAAGCAGGTTGCTCAGAAATTTCTCTGAGGCATTCAGTGGGTATTTGAGAAGGTTTTGCCCCAGTTGGAACACCTTCCCTTTCCCAGGCCATTAGATCCCGTCTTCTAACCCCGAAATCTCCTGAGCTCCCACCTGCTTCCAGGAAGGTAGCTAATGGTTGCCCAGCGATCCCCTGCCACTGTTCAAGCAGATGGTTTCTCAAAATCTCCGTTACAAAGTCATGTGTTCACACTGTAAATAAATGCGTGAATAAATAAATAGGTACATCGTATACCATCACACAAAGCAGAGGGCCGCAAACTCTTTTTCTGTAGCAAGCCAGAGAGTAAATATTTTCCGGCTTCATGCCATACTCTTTCTGTCTCAACTATCAACTCTGCTATTGTAGAGCCAGAGCAGCCATCGGCACCATATCAATAGATAGACATGGCTGTGTTTCAATAAAGCTTTATTTACAAAGGCAGGCCCACAGGTTGCAGCTTGCCAGCCCAGGTATAAGGTAAACATTCCAGTTACTCCCCAACTCCACCCCCCAGAGGTAGCTATTTCAAGAGTCCTGTCTATATTCTCCCTGGCGTGCATAGAGGTGTCAGCAGTATGGAGTTCTGTCACCCAGAATATATAGTTCCGTATCTTGCTTATACACGTGGTAGGGTCTCTATTCTCTCCGGTACAAACGGGACCATACTGTGCATATTGTTCTGCAGTTTCCTTTTCCTCACTTGGCAGTGACTCAATGTCAGTGTTTATAGATGTATGACTTTCTAATAATGGCTACATAGTGGCTTCATTCTGTACTTTCTGCCGCGACCTGCGCGGGGAGGAGGTCCCTGAGGGGAGTGACAGGAGATTGAGAAAGACACAGACACTTTAAAGAAAAGCGGGGACCAGGTGGGACATCATCCTCTGATGGAGAGACAATGACCCTGAACCTGGTCTCTGTGTTTATTTTGTAAGGGGTAGTCGGATAAAGCTCAAGGCCGTTTCACAGACTCAGGGAAAAACTGCAGGCATAATTGCTCCATTTCCCAGGCTCACTAAATGATAAATATTTCTTCTGCAAAAGTTACAGGTGCATTCAGCTAAAGCTTGTGGTTAACTATTTAACTATCTCCTTCTTTACCCCTGCGGGTTCCGGCTGTATGTCGCCAGCCTTCACCGTCCTCCACAACTTTCCATCAAGAAACTATACCTGATACAAAAGGATAACTATAAATGTAAATAACTGCTGGCTGACCATCAGAGTGGATGTCCTTTGCTCCACAGTGTCCTGTATGCCTGTGTAGCACTCCACGTTAGCCTTTCTAAAGGGGGGGATTGCCTCAGCCGAACTTATTCCCAGCCAGGCACTGCCTGCAAGCGGCGAGTTAATGATGTTTGCATGATCTCAAAGGGTTCAGAGCAAACTGGAGGGTTATCATCATGGTTGACTCTGAGGAGATGTTTGTGAAATCCTGGAAATTCCAAGTTTTCTGCAAAGCTGTAGAATGTGGGTCGTGGTGAACATGCTCTGCCCTCCCTTTAAATCTGTGCATTTGGAGAGGCTGTGTTAGTTTCCTAGGGCTCTGTAACAAAATACCATGAATTTGGTGGCGTAAAGCAACAGAAATTTATACTCTCACAGTTCTGGGGTCCAGGCAACAGAAACCACGGTGTCAACAGGGCTGGTTCCTTCCGGAAGCTCTGGCAGAGAACCCGTCCCATGCTCTCCTAGCTTCCGGGGGCTGCTGGCCACGCTGGGGCTTTCTTGGCTTGCGGGCATGTCAGCCCAGTCTGCCCTATCTTCATACGGCCTTCCTCTCTGCGTATCTGCAGCGATTTCCCCTCTCTCATGAGGACTTCTCATTGGATTAGTAGGACTCACCCTAATCCAACATGACCTTCTCTCAAAATCCTTACGTGAGTCACATCTGTAAAGACCAAGAGGTACATACTGAGGTTCCAGGTGGACATATCTTCTGGGGCCACAATTCAACTCACCCTATGTCCCCCGTCTAAAAATCAGCACCCTTTTCTGTCTCGGGCTTCTCCTTTCTGTGAGGAAAGGGGCAGGGCTTCCACCCTGGGACCCCCAGGAATGGCATCTGCCTCCTGCCATTTGCAAGTCCAAGATCAGAAGCAGGAAAGCACCAGTCAGAACTGCAGCGTTTTCTTACCCAGTTCCCAACGTAAGACGCTATTAAGGAAAGTGCTTGCGTGTCTGGTACTTTGATGGCCATCGCTAGGAGTTCCCAGTTCAGTCAGTGCCTGCCGAATGGCAGCTGTCCCCAACATTAACCAGCGCCAACTGCTGAGTTTTGAAGTTTGACTGGATGCAGTGTGAGGCTCAGATAACCAATGTCATCTATTTGAATAGTTTCTCAGGACAAAGTTGTGTTACTGCAAAAACAAAGGATTGTGGTTGAGTATTTGATCTATTTTTAATAGTTTGAGGAAACTGCTGTTATTTGTGTCACACAAGGCACTTGGAGGCAAAAAGGTTTTAATGTCTTGGGTTTTTTTTGTTTTTTTTTTTAATTTTTTTTTAAGATTTTATTTATTTATTTTTAGACAGAGGGAAGGGAGGGAGAAAGAGAGGGAGAGAAACATCAATGTGTGGTTGCCTCTCATGTGGCCCCCACTGGGGACCTGGCCTGCAACCCAGGCATGTGCCCTGACTGGGAATCAAACCGGGACCCTTTGGTTCCCAGCCCGCGCTCAGTCCACTGAGCTACACCAGCCAGGGCAAAAAGGTTTTAATCTTTTAAATTGAGGAATGCCTGCCCACTTCAGACTTTGAGACAGCACCTTTCGTGACAAGTGACAGAAACTGACCTCAAATCAGCTGTACTAGCCGGGCTGCCGTAACAAAGTACCACAAAGCAGGTGGCTTTAAAACAGTGGTAATCTGTCCTCTCAGTGGTCAGGAGTCTGGAGGGCTGAACTGGAGGTGTCGGCAGGGCCAGGCTGTGTCTGAGTTCCCTGGAGGGGGATCCTTTTGGCCTCCTTCAATTTCTGGTGGCCCCAGGCATTCCTGTGGCCACATAACTCCATTCTCTGCCTCCTTGTCACTTGGCATGCTCTCCTTGTCTTTCCTCTTATGGGGACACCAGTCATATTGGACTGAGGGCCCTTCAGATCACATTCTGAAGTACTGGGGGTAAAACTTCAACCACATCTTTTATGGGGCCCAATTCAACCCGTAACACCAGCTGATGCGGAAAGGGGCTACAGTCACCAAACTGCTGCAGGGGACAGAGGGGACTGAAGCCAGGACCTCAGGTGCCATTAGCATGCCCTCAGCTCTGTTGGCTCCTCGGTGTGTGTGTGCATCTCCCTTCGTGAAAAGGGCGCAGCCGCAGAAGTCCCGGGGAAGAGCCCACTGCAGTGTGGTCACCTGTCCAGCCTGGACCATTTGCCATGGCTGGAGGCAGGTCATGGAGAGAATGGCAGCTCCAGAGTTTGGATTTGGGGGAGGATGATGCTCTCCCCAAAAGCAGGGTAGCTGTGACATGCTCACACAGGGCACTGTGCGCACCACAGCCACACGCTACTTTGAGATGACCCTTGTCCCCTTATTAATGTTTTCCATCCCCTGCGCATGAACCTGGATTAACCCCCTTTTGGGTCTGGGAGATGGCCTGGGACCTGTTATCAGCTTTCTCATTTCTCTAAAAGGTCAGTGCCTTTGCGTTCGGGCAGAAGGCACATGGAAATAGCAATGTAATCTTTACTCCTGAAGGATGGTGGGGGTGGTAGGTAGCAACGGCAGGTGCTTTTTGCTTCTCGTTTTGGTTTTCAAACTAAAGCTTTCAAACTTCTAAACAGGCTCACGCTAGTACAGAAACACTTTGAGACTCTGCCTGGTGGCCTGGGGGAAGCCTGCTCCCTGTCCATTGAAACGCTTTTCTCTATGTGTTCTCCTGCACTCACTGCCAGCAAAGCTACTCTTCCATTTCAGCTTCGAAAATTAATTCAGGGGAATGACTGCATGAATTATCAAAACAGCTCGTAGTTCAGAATGCTTGTTCCACTTCTTAATGATGTTTGCCTGTCGCTAATATAGAAAAAAAATCACTTTTTATTCTCGGAGTCTTCCGTGAGCAGCATAGAAAAAGCCACCTGGGAAAACTAATCTATAGATAATTCAAGGAGAGATTCCCATACGACCTGAAGGCCAGATGGCAACGCCTTGGGTACAGTTATTTTGGGGGTGGCATCATTTGGAAACTTTTAAGGCTTGTGATATTTTCAAGGGTTTCCATCTTGGAAATTTGAAAGATAACCCAAACTTGCCAGACACTAATCCTTGCTGCCTCTTTGGTAAAGGATATATTTCTTGGTGGCATCGAGATCATCACCTTTCATGGAAAAATCAGTTGTTTCTATCTACAAGTTCTGGGCTAGACAGGAAGTGCCAAGAGCCCATTTGGGGTTCTTCTGTTCCTGTTAGTTGGGACACCCTTTGATTTCACCAGCCACTGCAATTAGTGAGGGACTGTTTCTCCCATATTTTATTTATTTTTAGAGAGAGGGGGCAGGAGGAAGAAAGAGAGGGAAAGAAACATCAATGTGTGAAACACCAGTTGGTTGCCTCTTATATGCTCCTAACAGGGCACCCGGCCCGCACCCCAGACATGTGCCGTGACTGGGAATTGAAGGGGTGACATTTTCATTTGTAGGCCGGTGCTCAGTCCACTGGGCTACATCAGCCAGGGCAGTGAAGGACTTTAAATTCATGTGGACTCTAAGCACACTAATGCCGCAGGCCAAGTTGGACTTTTCTTGTTGGTTCTTGAAGGTTAGGAGGGCATACTGAGCCACGGCTGTGATGTAGTGTAAACCAGCTCGGGATAAATTGAGTGTGAAATCATTACTGTCAGACATTGCCTGCCAGTGGGTCTTTGTGTATGTAGTCGCTATTTTGCTTGATTTAAGAGGTGGCAGAACGCTGGCTGTGAGTGAAACAAAGCTAATTCCTTCCTGTTCCGAGCATTATGTTGTGTGGTAGGGACATTAGAAGCACATTTTTCTCCTAAGATAGTTCAGCTGTTCTTCTGCAACGAAGAGCCAATATTCTTTTCTCTTTCTATCCCCTCTTTAAACTTTGTTCTCTAAATTCATCTTATTTATCAGTTAAACGTACAAGGGGTGAGAAATGAACTTCCAGCTGACCGTTGTACATGAGATTATAGGACAAGTCACTGAAGGCAGAGAAGCGTCTGGTTTTCTGGGTTTGCCTTTCTTTGCTGGGGAGAGGGAGGGTAGGCGCAGCAGTACCAGTGGATTTCCTCTCGACTATGGTGCGAGCGATAGGAAAAACAGTCTCGAGTTTTTGTTCTCAGAGCCCCAAAAGGAAGATTCTGCTTACCTTTTGAATCCCAGATTACAGGCCCGTTTCCCACGAAGTCTCCTCTGGCCCCTGACTCATCGTTAACCTTCGTCCCCTCCCCTTGGTCCAGAAGCAGTCTTTCAGCCAGTGGACGCTTATGGAGCGCTTACTACTTGCACAGTGTGGGGAGGCAAAGATGCTCCTGCCTAAGGGCTTTTGGCCTCAGGCAGACAGACCTCTGGTCCCCAGAGCACACAGCGTGACATTCGTAAATGCGAGGTATTCAGCGTTGCATTCATTTGAAACACATTTTCTCTTTCTAGATCGCTAATTCTGGCCTCCTAAATTGATTTGAGAGAGACAGAGAGAGAGGTAAGGACAGAGAGAGAGAAACATCAATTTGTTGTTCCACTTATTTAGGCATTCATTAGTTGTATGTGCCCTGACAGGGGATGGAACCCACAACCTTGGTGTATCCAGGGGGTGCTCTAACCAGCTGAGCCGCCCAGCCAGGGAGAGTGCTGGCTGCCTTTGTGCACAGGGAAAACAATCTTTTGCTCAGTCTCCTGCCTTTAATAGATTCATTACTTTTGACCCAAGTCACCCGGGCGTCTGGTGCCCATCATGGCTGGCCTGCGGCGAAGTAGTAGGAGCAGCGTTACCGTCCTAATTAGACAGAAGGCAATTGACTTGCACTGGGTGGGGGTTGCCTGCACCAGCCTTTCTGCTCCAGGAAGATGCTGGGAAAGCGTCTGTCCACCTGAGTCACTTTGTTGGTAAGAACGTGGCACCACTGTGTTCAGGTTTGAGAGAGTAGCAGAGGAAGACCTGCTTGGTCCAGCAGGAAGGGAGGCCTTTCGATGTTAGGATGCTCCGAGCAGCTGGAAGGGAGCATTGGAGAATACCGACGGGTTTTTCTGCTGAGAGTTGGGGGTATTGTCTGCCGATGACCTGTTTGTTGCATGCTGAAAGAATTGGGATTACTGTTTGACAGGAAATGCACTGGGGGCAAAATTACAAGAAGTAGGACTGTTCTAGAAAGAGGTGAGGGGGATAAAAAAAGAATTTTCAAAAGGAAAACATGGCTTAGAATAAAATAACATCCCAATGTGGATTTGCTGATAGTGCTTGCTCTCAAAAACTTATTCTGCCATTTCTCTGCCGCACTACAGTTTTTCTCAGCACTACACTTACGTATTTTGGTTTACTTGTTTGGTGTATCATTCATTCTTTAAACAAGAATTGAACATTTCTTGCTAGCCAATTGCATAATTATAGTTATAATATATAATTATAAAAGACACAGTCCCTGTCTTTATGGAACCTTAATAGTTAGTGGAAATCAGGGCACATAACTACCTCCAAGCTCAAGGCACTCTGTGACCTTGTGAATAAAGGTCACAAGGGTGCAGAGTGGGGAGGGACCATATTCAGGTGACACTGATGAGAAAAGGTCCCCAGAGAAGGCAGTGTTTGGACCAAGCTTGGGGCATTGGTATTTCATTTCATAAAAGAGGCTATTTTTACAAAAAAATACGTAAGATGAGCCCAACACTTGTCGGGCTCTGGAATACGAGGAGTGAGACCGTGTTTGTGCCTCCGAGAAGTTAAAGTCTAGCGAGAAAACCTGCGAAGTGCCAGCAGTTGTCATATGGTTTATTATATCAGATAGATGGTGTCTACTTTATATGAAAAGCGTGTGTTGGGGACAACACATGAGTGCCAGCTTAAGGGAATGCCGAAGGCTGGGCAGCTGGAGAAGCTTGTCTGGTCCAGGAGTTCAAGGTCTGGGCTACACCTAGGAGTCCACTGAGGAGTTTTTTTAAGGGGCTGATCTCCAAGCCTTTTCCCTGACCTACACCACCTTCACTGGGGGCCCCTAGAATTTTTTGAGCTGGATAGGTGGGTTGAGGCCAGCAATGCCAGGGTCAGGAAGTTCAGCTTTTGTCAGTAGGCAATGGAATGACGTTAAAGATCTCCTATCCAGAGAGGGGGGTGGTGCCTGTGGTGTCTAATGAAAACCAGCGTGGTGCTTAAACATCCTTAGCTGGCTGAAGGGCCTGAGGCCAGGGTACTGAGCAGTGGGAAGAGACGACTGGCCCAAGAGGTACCATGACCAGCATCTCTGTGCAGAGTGGCCGCCTGCTCGGGCAGCTGGGCTTTTCCCATCTGCCTGCCACCAGAGGAGGTGGCTGGCTTCCGCTGAGTTCAGCGGACTTCGCTAAGGACAACTTGGATGCCTTGACCTCCAGCTTCAGGCCCAGATTTCACAAAAATCACTCGTTGATATATGTGGCTCAGCCTGTCCTGCGGGTCTCAGACATGTCCAGACATGGGTCCAGGGTCCAGACATGGCAGAGTCATTGTTTCCCTTCTAACAGGGCCCCTTGCGACCAAGCTGTGACCAGCGGGAGGTGCAGCAGGTGCAGCTGGCACGGTGCTGCCTGCACAGCACTCCCTCTCATCCCGGCTGCAGCCCCAGGCCTGCCCCTCCAGAGGAATCCAGGGGACTCAGGGCAGGGCAAGCACCCGCCCAGCCTGTGGAGTCTGGCATGCGAACCCGTGTGTCTTCCTCTGCAGGCCACAGGACGACTCTGGTTGTCACCCAAGGCGCAGGCTCCAGCGGGCTCTGACTTGGGGTGTTGCCTGGGGGTCCCAAATTCTTTCATACATCTCCCCTCCCCCTTAGAATTTGTTTTTCACTCTGTTTTTCCTTCCTACCGACAATAAGGACTAATTCTGAGTGATGGCTAAGAGCATCCCTCCCCTGCTGCTCCCGGTGTAACCAGAGTCTGGGCTCTGGACACTCTGGGCCGGAGGGCGTAGTTGTTAAAGGGGCTGAAGTCCAGCCACAGCGGGAAAGGAAATCAGACAAGGATGTTTTTAAAAGCAAGCTGTGTTTTTCTGACTGCTCCGGTATCGGCTCTCGCCCCAAAGGCTCCTCTAACTCTGGGGAAGAAAAAATATTTGTTGTCTGATAGTGTGCTATATGGGCAGCCCAGAGCTGAACCATCTGTAAAAGAGTCGGTAAGTCAGAGCAACGGTTTTGGTGGAAATAACTTGGAAGGGATCGTCCGAGACTACAAAGGAAGGCGTGGGCTATGTCCAAGGCCCCTTGTCTACCCAGCGCCCCCGAAGTCCTCTGAGACTCATTTTAGAATAGAAACACTGAGGAAGGAGAAGAGTGGAGTGGGATGGGGAAATGTTTATAATTTTTGGAGAAGACTAGAAGGCCCAGAACTGGATTCTAATTTAGAGACAGCAGCTTGGTGAAGAAAAGCAATTGACAAATGGGAATGTCACTGAACTGGGATGACTTATTTGCTGTGCACTGTATAACAAGTTTCAGTATTTCTAATTAAAAACACCCCTGCCTTTTGCAGGTTCCCTACAAGCTAAAAGTCATTGCTAAGATAGTAAAGAAAGGGGACCTGTCCCATGATCTGATCCTGCGGTATTCCTCCTGAACCCTCCCCCCACGCACTTGGCTGGGCCGTGTGGCCCCCAGGACGTGGGTATGGACCACTGACCCCCCCAAAGCAGCAGGCGTGGGAGAGACCCCCTGGCCTGCTTGTGGTGTTACATTCCTGACTCCGGCACGCTCTTGCGTTGAAAAGGAGACCAAGAATGAGATCATGAATAACAAGAAACCTTACGTGTTTGCTCTTCCACAAGATACAAAAATGATCCAATTGGGATTAGGTTTCAAGAGTGTTGAACTTGAAGGCAAATATTTGTCTGCTGGTGTTAAGAAAGGAAAGAATAGAAAACGTTTGACGGACTGAAGGGTGGTGTCTGAGTTTGGGAAGCCTGTGCTCTGAAGCCAGAAGCGCGGTGAAGTTTCTCCTTGTTCTTCCCTGGAACTGTGCGAATAGTTCTTACCACATGCAGCGCAGCGGGGGACTGGACATTCTCCGTGTCCCCATGCCTGTGGATTCCGAGGTCTCTTCCTTTCATGTCCAACTTCCTGAATGGACCTCTTTAAAATTCCTTTCAGAGCAGAAGCATTTGAAAAGAAAACCGCCTGGCCTACAGTCATCTAGTGTTTTGCCACCAAGTTCATCCTCTCCTTTCATCATATTACTCAAAGTGAATTTGTATGTAATTAACATTTCATTTACCTACACAGCAATCTTGCTAGCTAGGCAGAGCCAATACTCGTATGGAACATACTAGTCTTTTCAGAACATACGCAGGACTGGGGGAAAGAAACTGCTGGGTCCCGGTTTAGCCGATCATTCTGGAAATTCAGTACGAGGTTCAACGGAATAGATTTCTCAAACATCACTCTTTTGTCATTCCTGACATGGCACATACAGAAACTGGGGCAACCTAATAACACGTTTGAAATGGGCCAGTCGACCCATTTCAGAGACCCCAGGACCTGGGATTCTTTTCTTACCAACAATTTGGTATCATGGTTGCCTCCAGTGAGCTGCGTAAGGATGGCCTTCCAGAGCAGCTTTGCATCTCACCTGAGTAGTTACTTCTGCGCTTTTCCATAAGTGATGGAAGGGGCCACAGAAAGAACACTTATTTTCAAGCTGTCCCAGCTACCAAAGTCATTTCCAGCCTTTCTCACCCTGGACATGTAGCGGGATGTGGAGGAGGGAAGAATGGACTTAATAAAAAACCGTAGATTTGAACACCAGCTCTGTAACTATAAAGACTTTTCTTAGCCCCAAAACAGGCATAAGAATAAGAGGGTACGCCACAAAGCATTGGGCAGATTAAATGTGGATGTGCTTTCTAAACATTTCATGACAGAGCAAATGCAAAGGGTATTGTTAACAATAAAAACAACAGATAAGAAATGTTTAAGCTCAATCATGAGGGAAGAAAATTAGATCTTTTAGTAGCCATTGAAGTTCTCAATCTTCCAAACCCAATTCTTTTTCACTGTTTCCAGTGGGCCTCGGACCTGACTAGAAAGAAGCTGCCACTTTTGAGGCTTCATGGCAGAGAATGCTGCAAAGCGTGGCAGGTGATGCCAGCCACAGCCTGCTGATGCCGAGTCCATTTAGGAATTAAACATGAGGGTAATTTGCATCCCGCCCACGTCTCCCCATCAGTTCAGAGGATGCTACCAACGGAAGGACGAGGATGAAAGGAGGGTTGAAAATTGCTTGGTGGCCCTCGGGAGATCCTGGAATAATGGATACCTGATGGGATTAAACTACAGAGCTTTTACTTAGAGACCATTTTATTAAAAGAAAAAGTCATTCACTTCAGAGAGGTTAGGATAACACTTTGGGGAATCCATTTGGCAAAGCACTCTTAATTTGATTCTTCTTATTTAAATCCTTCAAATCCCTCTCAGATTAAAATCATAATAAAAGGCAAAATCCACTTTGGCCAACTGTTTGGCAGTAGCTATGAAGCTGAACATTTCCACTGACCTTGCCATGTACCTTCTACTCCTATGTGTAGCTACCACTGAACTGTGTGTGTGATTCGCCAAGAGGCAGGGGCAGAATTTTCACAGCGGTGCTGCTCGGGACAGCCAACATTTTAAAGCTACGGAAATGTTTAAGGGTGGAATGGATAAATGAAAGGTAGTATATTTACACAAAGGAATACTATGCGATGATAATATAATGAAGAACAACTACCCAGCATCATGGGTAATTCTTAATGTCAAGTAATGGAAGCCAGATATATTTGCTTCTGCTTATGTAAACTTCAAAAACAGGTAAAACTGGCATGTGGAGTTAGAAGTCAGCATAGTGATAGAAGACATAGAAACTAAGAGAGAATGAGGGGTGCAGATACTGTTCCGTTCCTTGATTTGGGTGCTAGCTATAGGATATGGTGCATTTATGAAAATTCACATTAGGGTACTCTTAGAATTTGCATTTTTCTCAGTATATGTTATACTTCAATGAAGTTTAGTTTAAAGGAAAATAAAGGCATACTTCTTTCCTACTTCAAAGAAGGGAAAAAATTGTATTGAAATTTCCTACCTACCTTGTCAGGGGAAGCAATCTGATATAATATGTAAGATGCATGGCATTTTTTATTTTTTATTTATTAATTTGGGGGGAGAAGGGAGAGAGAGAGAGAAAGAACGATTTGCTGTTCCACTTATTTGCGTATTCACTGGTTGATTCTTGTACGTGCCCTGACCGGGGACCAAACCCACAACCCTGGAGTACTGGGCTGATGCTCGAGCCGACTGAGCCTCCTGGCCAGGGCCTGCATGGCATTTTTTTGATGAAAAGAAAAGAAAAAACCAAACTGTTGAACGGGCTCCAAGAACCACAAACAAAATACATGATCAGGGAATACCAAAGTCAGCTAAAACCCGTAATACAAAGGACGCTATATTTCTTAATAACAGGAGAGAAGGGCAGGGTGATGTTATCCGTGCTATTTAATCAGTTCCTGGCTTCACGGGGATGTGCCGGGTTCCTGAAAATGACAGCGGTGAGGCCGCTTTGCAGGCGTCGCGGGTCCCACTGTCCACTGCCATGAAGAGCACCTATGTCAAGAAACAGCGTTTGGGACAGTAGCCTTTAAAGGGTGAGGCGTTATTTACTGAGGTTGCTAAAATAACCTTTGATCCTATCATTTTAATAGTTGAGGGCAGGAGAAATAGTGGAAGTGAAGATTTTGTTAAGGACTTAAAAATGTATCCAGTCTTTTTTTTTTAGCTCTGGCAAATTGTAAAATAGTAAGGCCCTTACTTTGTACACTAGACATTTACTTGCATTCTTGGAGGAAAAAAGAAGCTGAAGGGTAACACTGTGAAGCCATAGGAGACCCGCTTTGCAGGGCAGGTCTCAGCTGGGGTCTCCCTCCTGAGCTGAGCTGCTGAGGTTGGGCCGGACCGGGGGTCTGAGCACAGTCTGCAGCTGGATGGACCTGAGAGTTCCTATCACAGCTCCACACCCTGCTGAGTAGCCTTGGGCGATTTCTTCATCTCCTCTCTTGTTAAATGGGCGTCATGCCTACCTCCCAGTGTTGTGGGAGGCAGGTGGGTTGTGGTTCGTGCAGCGCTCAGCGGAACGGGAGCAAGTAAATACTGAAAGTAGAGCTGGCATTCACCCTTTACTTCGAATGGTTGCTGATCGACTCAGAGGTTTGGGGAGAAGGGTTTCTGCTGGCTATTAATTCACTAGACATTTCTAAGAACTTGCTCTGTGGAAAGCGAGAGAAAGCCTGGAGTTAAGGAGACAAAGGGTGGTCCGTGTCTTTAAAGGGATGTTTAGCGTCTTGTGAAAGAGGGAGCCAGCTCACCTGCATTGATTGGCATCGACACTTTGCTGCCAACTCACCTGTTGTAACAATCCTACATGGTACATTTTCTTTCTTTTTTTTTAATAACACACATTTGTTTACCTGTTTAAAAAGTTTAAACTGTAGCCTATCATTTAGGAAATGAATAAGTATAATGAATTTTAATTATACTTTTTTAAGACAATATTCAAAATCACTTAAGCCTTGTTGAGTACCTGGTATCTATACCTATACTGTATAAATGATTCCTTTCCTTTAGTACTATGTTTTATTAACTCTGAGAACAGATATAATGCCAACGATAAGATGCCTTTGAGGATTTATATTGTATGTTGAGCAATTTATGCAAACCCCAGGTTCTCTTGGTTCCCAAGCCCATCTCTTCCCACCTATGTCGCACGGGGTTGGGGTGGGGAGAGCGTAGACAGACAGTCCAGCCATAGTGACAGGAGAGACAAGACCAGCAGCGGTGCGGGAGCTCCAGGGAGAAGAGGTGCGTTTCAAGCGCAGAGATCCATCTTGATCACTTCCAGATGGATGTTTTACCTTTCATGTAGTTATTGGCTCTGCCTTACAAATTGGCAGGCTATCCGAGGTACATGTTAATGAAATGTCTCTTCTGTATCATCTTAGCCGTCTTGTCACACCATGCAGGAAGTATTTTCCTAGTTACCTAAGCTCTCTGAAACCAGAGACGCAATGTATGTGGTGTGGCGATGCTTGTACGGGAGAGTTGAGTTTGTGTCCGAAGACCTGGGACCTCTGCTGGTTCTGACACTCAGCTGTGTGATCCTGGTCTTGGCGTAGCCAGTCATTCGGCCTCTGAACCTCGGTGTGATCACCATAAAGAAGAAAGACGTCACCTATTTCAGAGGGACAGAGAAGAATCCAATGAAACATTGTGTGTGAATCCAGCAGCTGCGCCAGGCTAGTGCGGTCCTCCAGGTTCTCACTTCATCTTCTCGTGGGGCCCCGGGCAAGTCGCCGAATCCCTCTGCAGCCCGGTTTCTCCTGTACAAAGAGAACAGCAATTCCTCTGAAGGCAAAGTAATGATTTTTTTAGATTGTTGTCTCTTTGTTAAGGAACATTTTACATACCATAAAATTTTCACTCATTGTGAGAACGTAATCTTGGTACTGTAGGTTCGCAAACTATTTTTTTTTTTTTTTTTACAGTCTAACAATAGACGGGAGAGGGGGGAGGGGATAATGGGGAGAAGAGTTTTTAGGAATCACTGTAGAGGACACATGGACAGAACTAAGGGGGAGGAGGGAGGTTGGGGGGGTGGGACGGGAGGGGAAGGGAGGGGGAGGGGAGAGGCTGCAAATAACTGTAATTAAACAAAAAAATTAATAAAAAAATAATAATAATTAAAAAAAATTCACAAACTATTTTTAAAATCCCTTTATTAACTTCCAAATTTTTAGGTAATTGCAAACAGTATAATATTACATGTCTATATCTAGCATTCTATATATGCAGATGTATTTTGTTCTGGAAAAAGACTCCATAGTTTTCAACAGCTTCCCAAAGGAATCTGGACCCCAAAAAAGAATAAATGCTTGAGCGCCGCAGTGTGTCATTGTGGGTGAAGAATAGCAATGGTCCTCTTGTCTTCCTGGTCAGGCCTCCCTTTTCCTTCCTTCCTTCCTTCCTTCCTTCCTTCCTTCCTTCCTTCCTTCCTTCCAGTCTTCCTTCCTTTTAATTGTTATGCTGCTTTCTTGAGGAACATTTTACAGACCATAAAACTCATTCATCGTAAGTTTACAGTCTGATGCCTTTTGTCACATGTACACGTGCAGCCATCTGCACGAGGCAGTTTTGGAATTTTCAGTCACCCCATTTGACTGCCCATTCAATCCCCCAAATCCTATTCCCGGCCCCTTTCCCAGTTACCACTGATCTACTTTATGTCTCCTGAAACTTTTCTAGAAACTTTATATAAATGGAATAAAATTATGCAATCTCTTGTGTCTCCCTCCTTTCACTTCCCATAACGTTGTTGGCATCCGTCTGTGTCGCGGCATGGACCGGCAGTTTGTCCTTCCTTGCTCTCAGCAGCAGGCCGCTGTTTGAGCACTCTGCATGGCGTCGGTTCTGCAGCTGAGAGCCATTGGACCGTTTCCCATTTGAGGTGGAGGGAGGACTCTGCTATGAGCTTCTGCATGAAAGGATTTGTGTGGACACATGTCGTTTCCTTTAGTTTGATACCTGGGAGTGGAAATGCAGGATCCTCCGGTAAATTTATGTTCAGTGTTTTGAGAAAATGCCAAAGAGGTTGCCAAAGTAGCCGTATCGTTTTTACAGTCTCACCAACAGATTGCACTTTCTCCACATCCTCGACACTTAGTATGGCCAGTCTTTTTCGTGATCATCATCATAGTCAGGGTGTAGTGTTATTTCATTGTGGTTTTAACTTTATTCCCCTAATGACTCATGGTGTTTAAAACATTTTTATGTGCTTACTCGGCATTCATGTATCTTCTTGGGTGAAGTGTTATTTAAATCTTTTGCCCATTTTTGAGTTGCTCGGTCTCATATTGTTGAGTTGCAATAGTTCTTCATATATTCTGGAAACTAGTGCTTTTAAGAAATATGATTTGCAGTCTGTAGCAGGTCTTTCAAAGAGAATAAGTCTTTGGTTTTAATCCGTTTTTTCTTTTATGGGCTGTGCTTTTGTATTATCCCTGAGAAATCTTTGCCCACACTGAGGTCACAAAGACTTTCTGCTAGGTTTTTGTCTAGAAGTTTTATGGTTTTAGCATTTATATTTAAGTCTGTAATCCATTTTAAGTTAATTTTTGTGTATGGTATGAGGTCATTGAGAATTGATTGGCCATAAGTGTATGGGTTCATTCTGGAACTCTCTTCTGTTCCATTAACCTGTGTGTCCTTCTCAATGCCAAAATCATGCTGTCTTGATTGCATGTAGCTTTATAGCAGGTTTTGAAATCAGGTAGTTGAAGTCCACCAACTTTATCCTATTCTTTTTCAACTACTTTTACTCTCCTAGGTCATTTGCATTACTATATAAATTTTAGGATCAGCTTGTCAGTTTCTACAAACAATCTGGAATTTTTTTTCACTTCTTTTTTATTGTTCAAGTATAGTTGTCTCCATTTCCCCCCACCACTCCCCCACCACCCCAGCCATCCCCACTTCCCACCCTTGATCCAACCCCCCTTTGGTTTTGTCCATGTGTCCTTTATACATATTCCTGAAAACTGTTCCCCCTTTTTACCCCATTATCTCCTCCCACCTCCCCTTTGGTTACTGTCAGTTTGTTCTTAATTTCAATGTCTCTGGTTATATTTTGCTTGCTTGTTTGTTTTGTTGATTAGGTTCCACTTATAGGTGAGATCATATGGTATTTTGATAGAGAGTGCATTGAGTCTACAGGCCAATTTAAAGAGACCGGCTAGGTCTTTTAGGAATGCACACATTTACAGATGACATTTATATAGCACTGTTAAATTGCAAAGACTGCTTTCAAGTTTTTGCACTTAATTCCTTGGAAGGAGATGGGAATGCAGTAGCCACCTGCAAGAAACCATTATGCATTTACACTGGGGTGTTGCTGCTTTTTTCATTCTTTACTGCCCATTAAAAGAAGCGGATTGGTGCTCTGCCTTTTCTATTCTGAGCAGCGGGTTAAAGGGAACCAGAGCAACGGAAGGCAATGGAGTGTTTCTCTCAGCACCATTCTGTGCATCTTCACTGCGGCGGATGAGCTGCCTGAGCCCCCCTCTGACCTGGCCCCCGCATTTGGAGCAAGGCTGCAGGTGTTGAGGCAGAGGAGGGGCCTGCAGGATGCTCTCATCTATGCAGGTGGGCTTTGCACAGACTTGAGTAGAGCCCTCTGGGCTTTGCGAAAGCTGTCTGAGCAGACTGACTTACTCACCTTTGTCCAGGATACACACTGAGGGCTGAGGCACACCCTCATTATCTTGCCTGTTCAGGATGCTGCATCAGGAGAAAAGCCGCCTGGAACAGGTGAGGGTTTGGCTTGGAGAGCAAGCCAGTCCAGGCGCTTGGAAACCTCTCCCACTTCAGGGGAAAAAACAGCGAATGCAAAGTAGGCTGAGTCAGCCCCACACTGCCTTTCTATAGGAGGAAAACTGGGAACTTGCGTGATTCTGCCTCTCCCTTCCCACCCATGCACCTGCCACATAAGCAGTACATCCTTGTCCCTCCCTTTGGTTTCCTCACCTACAGTCGTCTTTGGGGTTTGGGTACCACCCAGACTGGTGCTTCCCCAGTTCATGACGATCTACATAGACTCATCTCAGTGCTTATAAAATAAAAGAAGAAGCTAACTTCTGGGCCCCACCTTAGGGTCCGTGAACCTATTTTTTTAAAGGCTCTTGGGTGTTGCTTATGCACAGTCAAGCTTGAAAACTCCTGATCTAGGCCAACACGCTAAGCTCCAATAGTTTGCATATCCTTAGTCTGAAATCACAATCAACCAGAACTGTGTTTGTGAATCTCAGGGACAAGAAAGCAATTTGTTTATTCCTTTGAATATTCTAAGCACCGTGACTGAATCAAGTTAGATCTTTAAAAAAGAAAACACTACAAACCCAGACCTTGGTAGTTTAACTTCCCCTATGGAAATGATTTCATTCAATTGTCTTTCTGTGCTACACCCTTGGTTCTTCTCAAGGATCTCTATAAGGAACAGCTATTTGGGTATGTCCATCCATCTGCTCAGTTAGTGGAGAAGCTGTTTTTCCTTCGAGGAGCTGAGCAGATGATCAGACAGGCATATTTTCTGCTCGAGGACAGGGTCTGTAATTACAGTTCTCTTTCTGTCCTCCAAGTGGCCTAGTCCATAAGGCATGGGGCTTAGTCAGGACACCAAAATCCTGGGTATCAGACACTATGGAGTCATTGATTAAACTCCATTCCCTGCCACCAAGAATTTCCTTTCTCTGCCCAAATTGCTTTTCTGTTGAGGTGTGGAATTTGACACAGAATCATAGAATTTTACAGCTGAATGGGACTTGAAATTGTCTGATCCCACCCTTCACTTTTTTACAGATGAAGGGCTCAGGGCTGGAGAGAGTAAGTAGTGACTTAATTGAGGTCTCATGGGTAACAAATTAAGTAATGATACCAAACCATCTGATTCCAAATGTTATATCCCTTCCCAGTGGCACCCCGCCCCCCACCCCATCCACAAGTAGTTCAGGACTCCTTTTGCTCTTCTAGGGTCTCATCAAAAATTTGGGGCCTTATGCCAAATCCTGCCTTCCAGTGGGCAGTATTTACCGAACCAGTATTCTGGCCTGTATGCTCAAGTTCATAATTCAATTTACAGATTAACCAAACAGTAATAATAACCACACGCATCTGACTTGGCACTTAAGCAATGTTTAGCACTTGGAATGTGTAGGCAGGTGTTTTACAAAACTCAGCTAAATAAGCCAATTGTTTATTGTCCGTAGAGTTCTGTGCCAGACAGAATGTAGACTTTTAGCATGTGCTTTCTGAATATGTGAAAATGCATTTGTAATTTCTTAAAATAGCAGGGTACAAAGACAGGTGGAGAGCAGTGGTGCGGAGCCCTGGCAGCCCCCAGCGGCACATCTGGCTCGAGCACAGCTGGGATTGCAGGGGGCGGGTCTGGGGCCAGGTACCGGGTGACCAGTGCGTATGAGGTCACGTGTCCCAACAACACCCACTCTGCTTTAAAAGTTCGGAACCACGGCCTTCTCTCCACCACGAGTTGCCTGCTCATTCCTGTTCTCGCATGGGCACTGTTTAGTCTTTTTGCTCATAATCTGAAACACTTTTCCTTCTTCCAAGAATGACTCCCATTTAAATAACTTTGACCCAGCTTCATTTATGTTTTGGTTACTTTGCATATGAGCCCGTATCTGTGTGCAGCTCTGATGCATTTCCCGGCCCTGTGCCCAGGGCTTGTCTGTGAACCATCGCGGGGGCCTGTGTAAAAAGAAATGAAACCAGGGGAGCGGTGTGGGGGAGGCTGGCTCACACATGCAAGGGGAGGGCTCGTTTATTTTTGAGGACCTTACCGTGTGGCCCCCAGGCCCGCACTGTTACAAAAACAGAGGTGTTTGACTGGCTGCGACACGGCCCTGTGATTCTGGCTCACTGGGTTTCTTGACACGTTCAGCATCATGGAATGAAGCAAGTGCACGGGTCAAGACTGATGCCCTTGGTGTTGTTTCTTAGCAGTGTTTTTGCTACTGGTTTATAGAACAAAGCGCTGTCACATGGGGCCTTGATGTGTCTTCCATCCATTTTGTCTGACAGTTCCTATAACACAGTTACTCTCTGTGCCCGTCATTGGGACAGGGTGACATCCAGAGAGACAGTTGTCAGCATCCTAACCTACACAAACAAGCCCTTATGGGAATGGCCCTGGTACCGTCTCTGTGCAGAGGGTGATTGTGTTGTTATTCCTATTAATATGATGTGCTCCGTGTCACACCACTTTCAAAAGGTCGTTTGATCATTTACCCTGATGACATCCCTGTGAGGCAGGCATAGTAGTTGAGCACTGTGTGGTTATTAGTTATGGTACCAGCTAAGAACGTTTGCTCCAGGGCCAGACTGCCTGGGTTTACATCCTGGGCCCACCACTTCCTGGATATGGACAAGGTGCTAAGCCTCCCCAAGACTCCATTTCTTCATTTATAAAATAGAGAATAGCACTGCCTGGTGTGGCTCAGTGGATTGAGTGCTGGCCTGTGAACCAAAGAGTCGCTGGTTTGATTCTCAGTCAGGGCACGTGCCTGGATTGCAGGCCAGGTCCCCAGTTGGGGGCATGCGAGAGGCAACCGATCGACGTTTCTCTCTCTCTCCTTCCCTCTCCCTCTCTAAAAATAAATAAATAAATAAATATCTTTTTAAAAAATAGAGAATAATAGTTCCTACCTCATTAGGTTATTATGAAACAAGTGGCTAAATATGAAGTGTGTAGAACAGTGACTAACACAGAATAATCACAGTAAAATGTTCACGTGGGTTGGCCAAAGAGCTCTTTTGGTTTTTTTCCCATAAAATGGCTCTAGTAGCACTATTTTGTCTTTAACCTCATTTTTGTTAGATTGTATTGTGACAGCTGTCTTATCGGCATGCATTTAAAAAAATACTTATCAAAATTGGTAAATTTTTATATAGCCATTTTAATATTGAAGATGGGAGAAAATAAGTGACATTTTGGCATATTATGTTTATTATTTCAAGAAAGGTGAGAATGCAACTGAAACACACACAAAAAAGATTTATGCAGTGTGTGGAGAAGGTGCTGTGACTGATTGAACATGTCAAAAGTGGTTTGTGAAGTTTTATGCTGGAGATTTCTTGCTGGACGGTGCTCCACAGTCGGGTGGACCAGTTGGAGTTGACAGCAATCAAGTCGAGACTTTAGTTGAGAACAGTCAATGTTATACCACGTGGAAAATAGCCAACATACTCAAAATATTCAAATCAATAAAGCTATTGGTAAAAATGAGAAATGTGTCTTTTATTTTATGGGAAAAAATCACACAAACTTTTTGGCCAACCAATATTATCAACATCGTCATCTCTACTTTGCAATCAAGGTTCCAAGAGGTTATTTGTTCAGGATTGTAACTCTGGTACAGGCTGGCGTGAAAACCCAAACGTGGCATCATGACTCCAAGAGACGTGGACTTTTCTTGCTCTGGTCTTTATTTTTTTACTACAGGGTAACACAAAACTACATCCTCATTGTAAAGGATCAAAACAATACAGACGCACACAGAGGACACTGTTGGGATCTGACCCTTAACTCCTCCCTCTCTCTGCGGAGGTACTTGCAACAAGCTGAGGGGTGTGCATTCTCCTGTTGCCCCTCCATGCAGGGCGCAAGTGTGAAATTGACATGCACGCACGTGTGTTCTCTCTGACACGAGTGATAATAACAGTACCTGAGTCATAGGCCCTTTGAGGGGGATGCCAGGCAATATGCTAATCATCTCATCATCTCCATGGGGTAAATGCAATTCTACCCCTTGTATGGATGGGGAAGCTGAAGGTCGAGAGATTGCCAGCATCACAGGACCATGTGCTGCGGACACTGGACTGAGTCTAGTCAGACTTGACTACTCTTTATGTGACTGTGTCATAGACATTCCTTTTCTGCATGATTTTTCCTCTTAGGCATATCAGTTTGAACTCTTTCCATGCAAGGACATACAAGTTTACTTCATTCTTTTAATGGCTGCATGAGGTCAGTGTTTTATCTAACCACCATCTTATTTAGGTTGTTTTCTGTTTCTTTGTCATTTACTATTGTACGTGATACAGTGCTGAATATCTTCAATACACACGCTTTCGGGAACACGTGGGAGCATTTCTGTAGGATAGCTTTTAGAAGTGGAATTTGCATGTCAGGGAGAATATACATACTATATTTTTATAAGAATTGCCAAAGTCGCCTTCCAAAAAGAATTTTATGCCTGGCTGTGTGGCTCAGTGGATTGAGTGTGGGCTGGGGACCAGGGGATCCCGGTTCGATTCCCAGTCGGGGCACATGCCTGGGTTGCAGGCCAGGTCCCCAGTGAGGGCCATGTGAGAGCCATGCATTGCTCTTTCTCCCTCCCTTCTCCTCTCTCTAAAAATGGATAAATAAAATCTTTAAAAATAATAAGAATTTTATTCACCAGCAGTGTGTGAGAATGCCTGTGTCCTCACACTAATGTTTTTTTTTTTCAATCTTTGCTTATGTGACAAAGAAAAACATATTTTTCTAAATTGTATTTCCTTGATGCCTTTTGGGGTCATCCATATTTCCTCTGGAAATTGTCTTTTGCTCATATTGCTGTTTATTTTTCCTTGTAGATGCTCTTTATATACTTGATGACAATCTTTAGTCTGAAAGGCATGGCAAATATTTTCTCCCTCTCTGTTACTTCTCTAAGAGGAAAATCCTTTGTTCTCACCCTTAATTGAATGATTCTCTTTTTCAGCTCATTTGAAACCCCACCTTTATCATAATTTTCTTGTTACATGCGTGACTGTGCAGCTGGTTCCTCTCTTCTGCCCTGCTGGCTATTTTCTATTCCTGCACCAAAATCACAGTACTTCAGTTATTTCAGCCTTAGAATCTAATGTTTTATGTTGGAAAGGTAAAAGTCTCCTTTCATTGCTGCTCTCTTTTGCAAAAAATGCAAAAGATATATTAGTGAGCATTTTTTTCTCCCAGGTGAACTTACAGAATTGGCTGGTCGAGTTCTCTAGAGGAAACCCCTGTGAGTTCTTTGACTTAGAATGTACTGCATTAATCGGTTCATCTTAGATAAATTGACATCTTGACAACATTTAGTTCTCCCATCCAGAAATACTATGTCTCTATTTAAGTCTTTTGTGCTCATCATTTAAGTTCTATGGTTTTCTTTATGTAAATCTTACATTGAAAGGTTTGTTGCTGTTCCAAATGAGGTCCTGTTTTCCCATTACATTGACTTAATTTGTGTTTCTAGTGGATAGGAAAACTGTTGGTTTCCATGTGTTAATTGTTTTATCTAGCTACTTGTCTGAACTCTTTTGTTAGTGACCTTTACACTTACTTGTTTTTCTTGACTTATCACATTGGCGTGGACTAAAACAATGTAGGAAACACTGGTTAAGGTATACATCTTTGTCTTGTTCCTGTCTTTAATAAGAGAGCTTCTGATGTGCCACCAAATATAGAAACACTTTGTCAGCTTGAAGAAATTCTTTTCTATTCCTGGCTTACTGGGGAGTGTGCTTTTTCACTACATCAGATTCCTCTCCAGGGGCCTTAATTCTTTCCCTTACATTTCCCCTGAGAATCCAGAGATTGTCCCTCCCGGGACCTGCAGCATTGACATCCCAGCTGAGCCCCCCTGGGTTACAACTGAGTGAATGATACCATCTCTCTTCCTTTGCTCACGTTGGACCCTGGGTGGCCTAAGGAAAGGAGCTACTTTGTGTTGACATTTTCTACTCTCCCTTCACCTCCCAGGAAAAAAATTAATTAAACATACTGTGTGAACAAGAACCATAGCAGCACTTGTGGAATTTTCTGGCAAATCCCACTGAAAAGATTTTTTTCCTGGCTCCTAGTTTTAAATAACTTCCATTTTTTTCCCACTTGGTTATCTCAAGTAGCTGAGCACTAGGTCACACTCTGGTTGCTAAGTGGCTTTTGGAGTTTCTCAAGGAGTGTGTGAGAAAGGAGTCGCTCTGGCCTCTCTGACTTCCTGTTGAGATTCCAGGCAGGACCAGGGTGCAGTCACTTCTAAGTCTAGGCTCTCAGCACTGCCTTTCCCCTGGTTAATGCAAAAGAAATGCCATTCTAATTTATTGATAAAGCGACTTAATTGCAGAGTGCATTTGATCATTTGTAGGTAGCATGACTTTTGTTGTCCACAAAAAGATTTCATTTTTCCAGGCATGTATTTGGAGCATGACTTTAATGTGAGTTGGCACCTGTCTAGAGAATTGTCACTGTGTCCAGTGACATTTTGCCTTGGGGAAGTCAACACCTGCTGTGACGGCAACTGTCTTATTTAGGACTATGGAATGCCCAGGGATAATGCAGAACCATCTCAGTAAAATGCCTTCTTCAGAAAATAATTAATACAAGATTTTGGCAAAAGATTGTAAGCAGCACGGGAGAGCATGTGGGCTCCTTCTGAGAGAGAAGCAGTCAATAATGACTTTTACTATGGTTTTTCTCATCTTAGTATAAGCTGGGTAGATTTTATTATTTTCAGACTATTTGGCTAAGAAAGGAAGAACCTGCTAGTAGAATCCTTTCCTTTTATTGCCTTAGTACAAACCAACATTAGCCTCCAGCACTAATTCGGATGTTAATGTTTTTGAGATGGGTTTTTGGGGGGAAATGGAGTGGACTCATCTCAGGCATGAGTTGTGTAACTGGCAACCATCCAGCAGAACCCAAGCCAAGAGAGAACTGGAAGCCAAAAACCCCAAAGGCAAGTTGGCTCCATCACGACAGGCACAAGGAGCTGCTCCTGAGCCCCTCCCAGTTCCAGTGAGCTTCAGCTTCTGAGACTGTTGGTGTAGGAAGTTTGGTCGCCTGGACAGTTATTTTTCCTTTCTCACCACCCTCTCTTTTCCTCCAAATCCCCAAGTCCAAAAAGGAGGCTGCGTGCAGTGACTCGGAGTAGACTAAATGTCCCTTACCTCTTCTCTTCCAGGCAGGTGACAAGCATTACCACCCTAGCTGTGCACGATGCAGCAGATGCAACCAGATGTTCACAGAAGGAGAGGAAATGTATCTTCAAGGTAAGGTGGGCTCAGGAACCCAGTAAGTTCTCCCCCACCTAGGGGGAAAACCCCTGCTGTTTGTTTGTTGGGTTGTTTTTAGGGAAGGAGGCATTTCATTAGCTGCAAGGCTACCCAGGTCCAAAATGAGTGTGGCCAAAAGTTACCTCATCGGTTAGTCTTAATCAGCCAAGCAATGGAAATGCTGGCAGTGGGCCCTGAGGCTGTTAACGAATGTGTCGCTGCTGGAATGAATGAATAGGACTAGGTGTTTGGAGCTCTGGATATAAGTAAGAGTGAAGATCACACCTCCTCCCAGCCCTCTCCAGGAACCTGCTAGGGAAGCAAAAGATCACAGAGAGAAAGCATTTCTAGAAGTGCTACTCACTAGACAACTACTTTGCCTTTTCCTCTTTCACTCTCCTGCCAGAAGGATTGTTTTGAGGCCTCCCAGGCTGCTGTTGCCCTGGCTTCCAGGGAGAAGAAAATCTCATATTTGGTGAATGGCCTCACAGTTACATTTCATCCCGTTAAGATGACATAGCTCTCATAGTGCAGGAGAGGGAGAGAACACACCCTCAGTCTCTGAAACAGCAACTGAGACATTTCTGGTGGGATTATCAGGAGGCCATTAGATTTTTTTTTTAATTGAAAATGATTTTGAGAAAATTTTCCAGTGTACAACTATCACTAGTTTTTATCTCCAAACTTCTGCAGCTTCTCAGAGAGGCTTTAGGGGAAGATTCTCTTCCATCAAACAGTGCCATCTGTGGGAGCGTTTTGCTATTTTTAGCTGTAAAAGAGTCATTAAACAGACAAGGGCTTATCAGTAAAATTAGCAAGAGCCGTAAGAGCTGTTGCTCGTTCAATTTTGGTAATGGGTGGGTTTCATCTCCTTTTGCATGTCATTTCTTCATGTCTCTTTGCACATAACTGTGTATTTTTAATGAATGGTTTGCTTTGCTCTTAGGTTTTTTTAAATGCAACTACAGAAATTGCTCTGGAATATTTAAGCAAAGCTTAGGCTAAAAAAAAAGCTAACCGTATGAGAAATTAACATCCCCCCAAAAAAGTTAACTGTATGAGAAATTAACATCCCAAACATCCTTTTAGCTGTAGGATGATCACTCTGAAAAATTATGATTAAAAAAATCACTGAATATCAAAGGACCCAAATAAAGGCAAGGGACAACCCCAATCCGTAGTCTCATCTGGATGTGGTATGACATTTCCCTGAAGACAGGCAGTAAATCTGCAGTAGGAATAGGCAGGTGTTAGTGGGCAATTCCAGAATGGCACAGATTTAGTCTTTACTTGGTCTCTGGGCTTCGTTTTAGATTTTAGTGCATCAGTTGCAGCATTCAGAAACAATGCCACAAGAGTGCATGTCAACCCTGTGTCTGCTAGGAACTGAGACTCTGGGCCTGGGAGCTGAAAAGAGGGAGTGATCTCAAGCTGTGCGCAAATACAGCGCATTCGCACTACAAGTAACCAACTGTCTGTGAAGATGGGCCGCATACAGAATTCCAGGAAATCTCTTCTTGGGCTTCGGTATCCTTTGCTTGCCCTCTGGCATGTCCTTGAAGAATGAGCAGTCTCATCTTCCTCAGCATCTGATGTGCTGTCTGTGTCACGTACCCATGGGCCTGACCTCCGGAGAACAATGTGACACTGTGCGGACCCAGCATTCTGGCCAGCGGCCTCTGACCAGTAGGACCTTCACAGCGAATGTAGCTCCTGGGCCCAGCGCTGACCCCGTGGCCCTTGACGCTCCACAGGAAGAGGGTTCCCCGTGCTTTGTAGCCACCTCAGAGTAATGTTAGCGCCAAAGGGTCTATGAGTCTGTCTGCTCTGTGTGTGTTGGATTGTCATCATCTTCTTTTTTGGCCCTGGGTCAGGCCAGATAGAAATGATTGTTAGCCCTGGCTGGCATGGCTCAGTGGATTGAGCGCCAGCCTGTGAACCAAAGGCTCGGCGGTTCGATTCCCAGTCAGGACACATGCCTGGGTTGCAGGCCAGGTCCCCAGTAGGGGGCATGTGAGAGGCAGCCACACATTGATGTTTCTCTCCCTCTCTTTCTCCTTCCCTTCCCCTCTCTCTAAAAATAAATAAATCTTTTAAAAAATAAAAAATTTAAAAAAAAAGAAATGATTGTTAAATAGGGGTCAAAGTAGGACTCTGGTGTGAAATGTATTTTCCTTGTCATGATTTAATACTATTCTAGCTCGATGGTATAAAGTAATACAAGAATTACTTGAATTTGCTGTCTTTTCAAGTACACGCTGTTTAAAGAGATAAGGGTTTCAATAATGAGATGTAGAAAGTCTGGTCTTCCTAGAGACTCATTAAATTTATGGTATATCATTTATGCACTGCTTTCAATTTAGTAACTTTACTTGCTTCAATCTTTGTAAGCACTCCTTCTAGTTCTCCTGCCCACCCCCACATTTGAAAATATCCTTAGGTATAGGTCTTAGCCATAATTTTATAAATGCCATATATATCTGGGCACACAGAATTTTGTAGGCAGGTGTGCGTTTTTACAAGGTAAGCGCTCTCTGTGGGAGATGAACATTTCGCTCAGTGCTGGGCCCATCCATGAACATACTTTGTACTCTGAGGAAGTGAAGGCCCAGAACCAGAAAATGACACTGAAGTGGTAGCTTCCCTAGTTTAAGGTGAAGGCTTTGTAAAGTTAATTAAAAGGTTGAAAAAGATAAAGGAAACTTTTGGATTTGTAACTTAACTTCTAGCCTTTCTACTCATTTGTCTGATATCCCAGCTGTGTAGATGACCATGTCTAGTTGGGTCAACAAAAAATTCAGTGAGTTTTGCCTCTGAATATAGACTGTTTTGACTTTATCTCCCTCATTTAAACGGCTTGGTTGTTTTGATTTTCCGTACACATGGCTGATGGCTTATCATTCTGAAATTAAATGCAGCTTGTAGTAAGACGCAGACATTGCTTTTAAAAGATAATAATATGCTTAGAAAAAAAATACCCAGTCACGAAGTAAATATCCCTTGGATCAAAGCACTCCGGCGCCCAGTTAGTGGTCTCTGTGGTCGAGAATTATGACCTTTAGGGAGCAAGCTCAGACAGGAGGAAAACTCACCTGGAGGTTGGAGGGGTCCTGGCTCACGTGGGCACAGGGCTCCCACACTCCCCAGTGCTGGGGAAACGGGGGTCTGAACCCTTCTCAGAAGTTCTGACATGGCTTTGTTCCACTGCCCTGGCTCTGAGTGTGCACTGTGTCTTTCCAGGTTCCACCGTTTGGCATCCCGACTGTAAGCAGTCCACCAAGACGGAGGAAAAGCTGCGGGTAAGGAACTAATTAGAGACGTGGTGGCAGGTGCATTTGCAGACCATATGTTTCACAGTGACTCATTCTTGGGGCTGGAATTTGGGTGAAATTACTTTTCCATCACTTTTTTTCCTCTCTAGCAGACCATGCTGAAAGGCGATTTGGCCAGGGAAGGAGGTGCCCTCCTACCTTAAATTAATTGCAGTTTTTGTTCCAAATGCTTGTGTTGGACAAAGTAAGCCTTGCCTCACTAGCCAGATCCTTAGGAATGCATTCAAGAGAAACGTCAAACCATACAGATGTGAAAAAAATGATTCATGAAGTTCTCGGTCCAACATCCGGCAACTGCTTCACCAGAAATTTTTATACTCAGTCCATAATGCAACACATTAACCCAGCGCCCAGCTCTTGGTGCATTCTGCTGCCCTCTCCTGTCCAAATCCTCCAAGGAGCCTCCATCTCCAAAAGCTGGTGATTTGGGGAAACAATGATGAGCCCCGACATGTCAGTGTGAACAAGCAGGCTGCATGGTTTTAGAATTTAACTCTTACATAGCATCAGAATGTCTTAGTGACTCTCCTGGGACCTTGAGTACACGGACAAAAGGATAGACCCTCTCTATCCCTGACTTGTGAAGTGGTCTGGTCTTAGTCAATTCTCAGAACACCACCAGAGGACAAAATGTTATCCGCTTCGGAAGCCAGGGTGTACACAGCTGTATGTCATTAGCATAATGCGCATCCTGATCAACCTGCCCCAGTTTTTCACCTGGGCTGGGCTGGGCTGGGCAGTATTTTTCAGAGAACTACTCAGACTGGGTCCAGACCATAGTCTCTCCATTTAGCTGACCTAGTGGTACCGTTGGGAAAACTGGAGCGTAGAGTCTCAGGGGAAAGAACAGACTGGGTTTATCTTGAAGGCCAGACTTACAGTGTGGTCTTCTTTCTCCATGGTCTGCCATTAACAGGCATAAGAAGCTCTGTATGTGACGTGACTAGTAGTATATTTTCAGAGGAGAAAAAACCCAGTTTTTCTCAGAATAACTGAGTAAAGCAAGACAAACTGAAAAAGAATTTGCTCCCCAATGTCAGAATGGTTTGGGCTTCTGCATGTACATATAGCATCAACTTGAGCACGGGTGTGTAACCCTCAGGTCCATCACCTGGGCGGGCACACTCTGGAGTAGTCACCTTGCCTGGGCTCCAGATTCTGGGATCTTTGAGGGACCACAGATGCTTCGAAAATGGGTTATCTTTATAAATTACGAGAACCTTAAAGATAGTGCTTGTTGTCACTTTTATCATAAGAACATAAAATTCACAATATTGGGGATGCTGCCCAGAAAAACCACCCAAGTAGCTAGTGGTTCGCACCGTCTTTTGAGTAATCATTGTTATCTCCTCCCCTGTGAAGCCTTCTGGGAGACGAAGACAAGAATGCAAACAGGGCCAGACTGCATGGAATGTGGTCCTCGCTCTTTAAGGAAGGCTTGCTTGAGTTTGCAGATGGTGTTCCTAAAATGATTTTTTTAAAAAATCAACAATTTTAATGGCATCTTGATGGAGCTCTCTGGATAAGCTTATGAAAACAACTAGTGAGATTCTTACACTCATTCTAGCCAAGAGGAGCTATTGTTTTTTTCTTCCTTTGGTGGAGCTTACCAGAGAATTCCAAAGCTCTCCTAAAGCCCATATTTACCACTTGGGAGGTCAGGTCCGCCCTTGGCTCATCCACCGTTGGGAAGTCAGTAGTGAGAATTATGTCCCTCTGGGGGGAAGAGGTCCCAATGTGCCCTGAGTGGGGTACATGCTGACATGGTGAGATTTAAAGGGGAATTGGTTTTTGAGTAAGAGAATCTTGTGCTCTCTTAAGGGTGTGTCTACCGATCACAAATCTTGAGCCAAGATTTCCAGGCCTTTCACCAGCTGTCACATTAGTGCAGTTACCATAGCGAAATGAAAATGTTTTAAGACTCTTTCAGCAGCACCACTGAGTAATCCACATTCTTGATATTTGAGAACTCACAGGGTGTTCGTAACAACAGACTCTTAAAGGAACATCTCTCGGTGGCGTCACTGGCGTCTTACTCTTCGTCTGGAATGCCTAAGCCAAAATAAATGGAAAGGGGTTGCAGAGGGGTTAGAATGCAGGTAAATATACTACCTGCTTTTAAACACGGGCCCCTGAGCATCCACATCTGCATCCCTCAACTACAGCAGTGATGCTTGGCGTTTACCATCAAATTAGTTTTCCTGAAGGATTTTTTAGTAGTGTTTCTGAATTGAGTTTCTTTCTTTGTTCATCCTCTCCTTTTTTCATGTTTCACGGCAGCCGCCAAACATGCAGCATTCTTCCTCCGATTTCTTTTACCCCAAAAGTCTGATCCGACGCACAGGACGGTCTCCGTCACTGCAGGTTGGCGCTGTGTCTGGGCCGAGGCCCGGGGCGCGGTCCTGGGCCCCGGCCTCTGTCACTTCCCCTCCTTGTGCTGCTTTTCCCACATAACTTCTCTGGCTCCCGCTTCTCACCCGCAGAGTGCGTCTCACCTTATGATTGTGGCTGCTTTCTTCTCTGATCAGCGTTTTCACTTAGAGCAGTGGCTAAAGCATCATCTTAATTAAAGCAAACGCATTAGAAGCTACGCTTTTGGTCCTGTGTTCACACGTTTGTTCACTGAACAAATAATTTGCCCAGCACCCTGGTGTAGTGTGGGCTGGAAGCTGTAGACGTAGACCAGTAGGGGAGAGAAGACAGATAAATAGTTATGAAATGGCATAGAAACAGATCGCATAGATCAAGAATTGTCAGGGGAGCAAAAGGATCTCAAGTAGGCACTTTCTGGAGGCTGGCCTAGATTTGAACATGTGGAGGTGACAAGACAGTCGGCCTAAAGGGAATGGCAAAAGCAGGGCACTGGGAAAAGCTTGGGTAGGGAGTGGGAAAGGAAACAAGTGAGAGCAGGCACCTATTCTGCAGAGCTGGAGAGGTTTACTTACACTGTTACTTGCCCTTTCTAAGAATTCCTATGTGTAGCTATCCTTGTTTCCATTTTACAGATGGAGAGACTGAGACCTATCACAGTTAAGTAACTTCCCCAGAGTTACACCACTGATAAATCAGTGGAGCAGCTGGGATTGGAACCCGTGTCTCTGTGAGCCCATAACTCTTCTTTCCACTAGTGCACAAGGAGAGAGAGAGAAAGCTGGGAAGACAGAAAGAGAAGCGCATCAAACCCTGACTCGGTCGCACCTGCTGCATGTCCCACAGAAGCAGGGCACATTCCCAGCCAGACCTCCGGGTGAGCGCTGAGGCAGGAGATTGCGTTCCTGGCACAGGCTGGACCTTCTCCCAGGGTCTCTGAGAGTCCGCTGAAACCTCAGCCCGTTAAATGACAAAGTGACTTTCCACAATCCCATCTTTGCCCTGATGAAACCCATTGTGTAGCTCTGCTGACAGGTCAGCATTTCAACCCAGCACTTCAGTCTGGGCTTTGTGCCGACGCCTTTTTTCTGTGCCTGCCAGACAGCACTTAGGCTGAGGAGAACTTTGGTTTCAGCTTCTCTTTCTCCTGATTTGAATCCCAGTTAGACGTATAGAGTTTAGAGCGGAAAGAAACTGTTTAGACAGCAACCCCCTAAGTGTGTCCATCTCTAGAATGAAGTCAGTCCCCGGCTACGCAGGTCATGAGCGCAAGACTTAACTGCAGATTCCAGCCTCGGGTGTGTTGCCTTGGCCCGTGATACTGGACAGAACTCCAACTTGTGTCTGTCATACGATTTTCCTTCTGTCTTAAAGCTTTAGCTCCAGCGGTGGGGCTTTCGCATAAAGCAAAATTATAGTCTCATGAATCCAGAGGAACAGCCAAAGATCATCCCTGCTGCAAATGAATGTTGCTCAGAATTAGTACCTCTACTTGGCAAGAAGTTGCTTTTTCAATAATTTGGGGGGTTTTCCCCCTAATAGTATACTTTATAACTCAAATAGTGCTCTGTTTTATTAGCCTAAGGCTATAACCAAGCGATGCATTTCCATGATGTGAAGAAAAAGGTCACCATCACATGTGAAATATTTTGGTTTGCTCCAGACCCTTAAATTTAAGAGATATGGAGCTTCTTGAGAAGTGGTGGGTTAGGAGAGAGAAATCTGTCTTTAACAACTTCTCTCTTCCTATCCTGTTATTCAAAAGGGACATCTGATCCCCATTATCCGGGAACTCCAACTGTAGCTCCATCACAGAAAGCTGTAAACAGCTAGGGGCCTGGCAGAGAAAACAGGTCAAGGGACAAGGGCCCCTTTACCCGCTGGCCACTGAAGAAAAATTCCCCAAAACATTTAAGAAGCCCGAAAACTCCAAAGCAATTTTCAGGTTACACAGATATATTTTTATCTTTTTAAATATGATGTCCTTACACAGCAACTCATTTCACCCAATAATATCATACACCTTTAGTTATTCGATAAGCTGGCTGTGCTTCTTGCAGGGATATTCAGCACTTTGCGCCCCAGAAATCAGCCGTGGTTTTGTTGTGGAGGAAAGTCAAATTTATAGGAGGAAATCATTTTGTTATCCTGAAATCACTCCTTCTTTCCTCTTGCTGAATTGCAAGTAAAAAAAAAAAGATGAAAATTAAATTACCTAAGAAAACCACGTTCTACTTTTGCTTGCTTTGGAAGAGTTTTATGTGAATAGCAAATTGTGTCTATAGGTAAAACTCAGGCTGAGTGTTTGTAATGCCTGTTGTCATTCATCACAGACAAGGCACATACTATTCCCAGGACCAAGTTGGTAATAATCTGAGTGGATCACTTGTGTTCATCCTAATCGGGGGCTTCTCTGCTGTGCCTTTTGGAGTCTAGAGCATGAAAGGGCTGCCGTACAAACTGGGCATGAGATTTTGTTCCTTTTGAAACTAACATTCACCTATTATAACATATGCACTTACAAACCTGTAATACAGGGGTGGGCAAAAGTAGATTTATAGCTGTGAGTATGTGAAACAGCATTATTCTTGTACTATTATTTATTATTGTGTTATTTTCCATGTGAACAACTGTAAACCTATTTTGCTAACCCCTGTATACAAAATACCATGTGTATATTTTTCTACAGGAGGTAGTTAGGGCCTTATATATTTCTAGAATAAGGAAATACCATTGATTATTATTTTATTAAGGTCGCTACAGTACATACTGTTTTATTCCCAGCTTTCCCTTTGTTCGAATATTTTATTCTTTTTGGTCTTTACAATCCTTCAGGATGTATAGCATTAAGATCTACACTGGAGAGACCCTGAGGCCTCTTGGCCATCGTGAAGGCTGAAGGCATTTGTGAAACTCTCCAGGGAAGGAAGGTTGCACCCCTGAGCCACTCGTGCTTCCCCTCAAACACAGATTCCTTTTCCAAAGTAGTGGGTTTCACCCTTTCTTGACCTCCGAGTGAACAGTCAATGTATGCAGATTTTAAAAGTCTTCCTTCTTCTGCAGCTTCTGTCACCCCATTGTCTGTTGAACTTCAACAAAAACCAGAGGCAGGTACTGTCGACCGCAGCGGCACTTTGTAGAAGGTGTCGGTCACCTCGTATCAGTAGTTGTCCCGTAGGAGCTTTCCGGTAGCCAGTTGCCTGCAGTTGCTCTCCCTTCTTAGAGCATGGCTTAGACGAATGCAAAGTAGATGGACGTAGTCGTTGCACCCGGCTCCTGCTGAGTGGGGGGTGGGGGTCAGCAACGTGCCTTCCGGCCTCTCCTTCTAAGAAGGGACCAGGCGTGCATGGTGGCCTGTAATTGAAAGTCAATGGAAATGTCATTTCTCTGCTTACTCACCAGGTAGAGCTCTGGTAAGTTTTGGGGAGTTTTTCTGCCTGTTTGTTTGTTCTTAATGGTCAGTATTTGAAGAATGGCAGGAGCTGGAGTGGAGACAGAAGAGCTCTTCAATGTAATTTGCACTTTGTGACTGTGCCTTCTGAATGGTGGGACAGAGGGACCATGTCAAGGCATAGGGGGGAGGCTGCTGAAAGGTCGTTGGAGGGCTTTCTAAAAAGATCTCCTGTAGACAGCAAAAAGACGTGCATTTTCCATCATCTGTTATTAGTAACCAAATGCCATTTTTCCTCCTTCCCATTGAAATGAACTACTTAGTCTTCTGGTGAGACCACTCTTTGTTGTTTTTGTTTATTTGTTTGTTTAGGAAAATAAAAAAACTTCATTGAAATCAAAAGCCGGTACTTGACAGTTGCCTGAGGAGATAGATGTAGGTCATATGGACCCTTTCTTCATGGGAGATTGAGTGGGGACAGCCCCATACAACTAGAAGATTCTTACTGAAGGCCCCTTTCCTCCTGTTGCCAAATACGGATTAAATTATTTGACTAATCTTATTGGCAAAATGCGTTGAGAGATCACAGTCTATAATCCTTTCCATATCTATATGCCTTCTCCACCTTTCCCTCTGCCTCCCCTTTTTTCTGTTTGTTTCTCTTTTTTTTTGCCAAAGAAATGAATTTTTTCAACTGCTTTCAAAGTTGTTTTTTTTCCTGCAAAACTGAAGGAAAGGAGCTTAAAGGGCAGTAGATCGCGTGTGTCTTCAGCAGCTCAGTCCCAGGTCCTTGTTGCCTTTCTCTAGAACACAGATATGGGCGTGTTTTTAGGGATAAATATTGGGAATTTTCTTCATTTGTAATACAGGCAAGAGAGTAATTTTGTTCATCATAACTTTTACAGAGGATTCCAGAAACAAAGGCTGTTGACCCAATCGATGATCAAATTCATTTAGTAATTACTGGGTCACTGTTGTTAGCCTGGATGTCTGAATGGGTGGAAATACTAATTTAGGTTTAAATAATTGTCCAGAAGGCTTATCTGCAGAAATAGAATCATCTGAAAACGTTGTCACAGCCCAGCGGGGCGAAACAGAGTTAAGTTAGTGGTAATGAAGGGATTTGAAAGAGGGAAAGCGTGTCAGTAATTGTGCTTTTGAGGTTGAGATGAGTTCGTTTGAGTGGATTTGAGCTCCTCCACTGGAAGACAGGCTGGGCCTTTTGAAGCTGTTTAACTGATAGAGACCCTCAGCAAGTCCTGTATTAATTAGGAAGAAAGCCCTGGCTGGTGTGGCTCAATTGGTTAGAGTGTTGTCCTGTAAACCTAAAGCTTGTGGGTTCGATTCCCAGTGAGGGCACATACCCAGGTTGCAGGTTTGATCCCTGGTCAGGCACATATGAGAAAGCAACCAATCAGTGTTCCTCTCTCTCTCTGTCCCTTCCCCTCTCTCTAAAATCAATGAAAATGTGCTCAGGTGAGGGTTAAAAAATTAAATTAGGAGGAAAAATACAGTTAGAAGAATAAAAAGGGTTCTTTTCATAATAAACAAGATATTTATTTAAAATTCAATATGTTAAAATTCTAAGTGTTTAGAACTGAAATGTGAAATTCCCAATATTTAACTGAAATGGTAGTTCAGTTGTCAAAAGTATTTTTATTATCTTCATAAGGGAGAGGCCACTCTAATCTCTCCCAATGGAGCACACGCACTTTGGGAGCCGTAAGGGAATGTGACAGAAAGCAGAAGATCCGTGTGTGCTGGGTAAGCCTTGGGCACAGGTCAGGAGGCAGCAAACCAGGACCGGTCCTGGCTGCCATGCAAGGTCTTCCCCGCCCGGCACAGAAGGGCGTTAGTTAATTACTAATGCTGAGACCAAAGCAGGAAGTCTCTGTCTCGGGAGGACACAGAATCACTTCCCAGTGACATTCTCAAGAAGCGGAAGGACATCTGTTAACCCCAGGTGGCACTGCTGCCCCGTGTACTGTGACAGATAACCTGTCTGAGTTCCAATGTGGGGCACGGAACACCTAGGAGTGGTCGTGGTAGAGAACTCGAGGGAAGTCCAGTCTAGTTCTAGGGAGCTCAGGTTTGAAAGGCCTGTCCTCCCGTGAGGAGCAAAACAGAGCCGGTACCGTCCTTCCATGTTTGCAATAACTGGCCAAGAAATCCAGTCTCAGGTCAAATATCTGAAAAATGCTAGGTGCTGGCACTGTGCCAGGAGGGTACTAGAAGCTTTGTATGTATTGTCTCATTTATCCCTGTGAACGAAGTGGAGGCTGTTAGTACCCTCTCCTCCAGTCTATAAAGGCAGAAATTGAAGCCTAAGGAAGTCCAAAGAAAAAGAGAGAGAGAGGAAAGAAAAAGAAAAATCTCCTATAACGTCACACAACCAGTAGAGCCAAGATTTGAACCAAGTTATTTGACTCCAAAGCCGACCTTTTAACCTCGCTATGTTATATTATAGAGTTGTGCTTTATCCCATTATTTCGCCTTAGACAGGAAACAGAAGAGTTTTTGCAGGAAAATGGGCAAACAGGAATATAATACAGCCACAAACAATGTGCCCACAGAAGTGAATTTTACAGTAAGGTTAGGAGAACAGAATGAAGCAGGAGCAAACGGCAGTGAACACAGTGAAAGAAAGAGCAGTGTCTGGACCTCCACGAGGCATCTTTGGCATCTCTTAAATCCCACTCCATAGTCTGAAGACGCACAGGGCCAAGTGAGCAACCTCTCCAACAAGAGCTGGAGCATCAGTAGATTTGCTGAATATCAACTTGACCTTGAAAACTACTTGACTCTAAAAATTTTGAATATATATTTTGGAATCAAAGAATCTGGGGCAGGGATATACATATTGGAAGTGATTCTGATCTGAAAACCTTTAAACTTTAAAGTTTTAAGAGTCAAATGGGACTTGACAAAAATTCAGATTGTTCGGCAACTCTTAAAGCCTTTCACCCAATAATACTAGTAAATGAACCAGATAAATGCTTCTGAGAAAGCCGGCGTAAGTCGCTGGATCCTCTGATTGGTGAAGAAGGAAGGGGGAGAGAGACTGAGCTGAAACGGGCTAGTTCAGCCAAGGGACCTGTTCTTTGGCGGGGTTGTTTGTCCCTGGAAGAGACCATTAACCCCTTCTGATGTGTGCCCATATTCTCCAGCTGTGTCCCTGTGAGCACAGAGCACACGAGAGAACAAAACACTTCACAGTGATCCCCAGATGCCTCGTTACAGGAAAGGCGGGAAGCATCCCTGGCCCACCTTTGGCAAAAAGTCAGGATGAGTAACATGAGAGAGACCCCAGAGAGACCCCGTGTGCACTTGGCTACTCACATGGTGCGCTGGCTGCCTGCAAACAAAAACAGGCCTGTGTCATAGCAACGCCAGTAACTGAAGACATCTGACTGTCCTGCATCCTCTCCTACCCCACCTCAGCACAGTGAGTGCACATGAGGTTCGCACCCCACGCCAACAACACAGTCAGCTAGTGTGGGGTTCGCACCCCACCCCAACAACACACAGCCAATGCAGGGTTCGCACCCCACCCCAACAACACACAGCCGATGCAGGGTTCACACCCCACCCCAACAACACACAGCTAGTGTGGGGTTTGCACCCCACCCCAACAACTCACAGCCGATGCAGGGTTCGCACCCTACCCCAACAACACAGCTGATGCAGGGTTCTCACCCCACCCCAACAACACACAGCTAGTGCAGGGTTCTCACCCCACCCCAACAACACACAGCCGATGCAGGGTTCTCACCCCACCCCAACAACACACAGCCGATGCAGGGTTCTCACCCCACCCCACCCCAACAACACATAGCTGATGCAGGGTTCTCACCCCACCCCAACAACACACAGCTGATGCAGGGTTTGCACCCCACCCCAACAACACACAGCTGATGCAGGGTTCTTACCCCACCCCAACAACACACAGCTGATGCAGGGTTTGCACCCCACCCCAACAACACACAGCTGATGCAGGGTTCACACCCCATACCAAAAACAGCGAGTGCGTGGTTCTTAGAAAGCTAATGGCAATAAAAGTATTTTAGTTTGCAGGCACTCTTTTCTGCTACTTGATCACAGTGTTTTTCCTCATTGCCACCTCATTTGTCCCTGAACTGTGTCGTTGGGAAATAAATGGTCCCAGGCACCTTGGGCTGTGGGGGAAATGTTAGTGTAGGAAGAGGTTCAGAGCCTGGGCTCTGTCTCTGGGGTTCGGATCCTGGTACTGGCCCGCCTGCGTGGCTCAGAGCACAGGGCTTTGGAGAGAATTAGATGGGACCATGCCTGGGAAGGGCCTGGCCAGGATCTGCCACGTAGTGAGTGGGCAATAAATACCGGCTGCTACTAGCATTCTTGTGTTGTTACTTAAGAGGCTTTGTTTTGACACTGGCTTTGGCACATGGGAGCTCCCAGTGACTCGAAGCTGAGGACTGCCTGGAGTTAATTAGTGTCCCGCAGAGGTGCCTGTTGGCTCAGCTTCGCTAAGGGGTGGCATCTGCTTTTGAAGGAGGGCCGTGCTCTGTGTCACTTGTATGTTTTGATCAGGAAAGGGATCGAGGACTTGGACTTTCTGAGTGGTGGAGTTATGTGAATCCTTTCTTTTTCAGTATACTCAGAATTGGGGTTTTCCCGCATTGAGATACGACTGTGGTTGGAAAATTGCAATGCTAGGAGGAGGGGCGGGTGCCATGAGCCCGGCACCGGTCCACGCGTGCACAGTGTAAGGTCCCCGAGCCCATCCGGCCCTGAACTGCAGACCCCAGAGACGCTGGCCAAGACGACTGACCTCACTGTTTGCGTGAGTCTAGTCACTGCCAGCCTTGAACTGGCCAGGTGGGTGGGCTTTCGTTGTTTCAGAGGTGAATTAGTGGTGCAATCCTTATTTTCACAAGCTCTTTTGGCTCAGCAGCATTCACATTCAAGGTGCTAAATATCACAAACAGTACCAAAGGGGAAAAGGTCCTTTCCCTGAAGTGGAACTAGGGAAGTTACTTTCTCCAAGGAAGAGCCGTACGGGGCGGCAAGTCTGCCGAGACCACGTGCGCCTTTGGTTTTCTTGGCAGAGCTCCCGTCACTACAGGGCTCTCTCAGCAGATGTTGCAAAGTCCAGTTTTGTTTTGTTTTTAACCCTCCCTAGAGGTTGACCACTAACCTTATTTAAATGCCTCTCTGTGTGGTCAGCCTCCAATCATGTAATTAATACGAGTCAAGTGTCCATGAACTGAGTATTCGTTTCCATTGATAAATTCTAGCTCCTTTCCTCAACAAATATGTGCGTCTTCTTTGGGCATGTACCATGAAAAACTAAACCCTGTGAGGGCAGAGATTATAACTACAGTTAATGAGGGAGATAGACATCATGCAAGAAAACCAATAAACATGAAATTAGAAATTTTACTCATGAAGGAGAAAATAAGAAAATCGGAGAGAAAATAACCAGGGGAACCAATTCCAGATTGAGAGATCAGGGAGGGCTTCTTTGAGGAGGTGATATTTAAGCTAAGACTGTAGGAGGAAAGAAAATGAACTGAGAAAAATTGGGGATCAGGGCTTTTCAGACAGAGCGGGTAGTAGGCGTAAGTGCCCAGAAGCAGGGCCTTGCACGTGTTCTGGGAGTCGTGGTGGCTGGTGAGTGACCGTAGGAGGGGAAGGCGGGGCCAAAACCCTGAGGCCCTGGGAGTTGGAATTTTTGTTCTAAGTGGACAGTGAAGCCAAAGCAGGATGTTGACAATCCAAATGATGTTCTTCAAAGACCTCTCTGTCCATGGGGCACCAAGTAGATTCGAAGAGAGCAGGAAAGCCACAGGGGAGGACGTGGTGGCAGTGGAGACACAGAGGTTGTGCCTGGAGATTGTGGCGGTGCAGAGAGAAATGTGCTTGAAGGCAGAGCCAGGTCTTGAAGGGGACAAGGACATGAAGGTAAAAATAAAAGCCCCGACTGCATTCTCGAGGCTGCCCAAACTAGTTTTCATTCACCTTCCTCTCTTGGTTCTGTCTTCCCTTATTCAGAAGAGTCACAAATCTTTCTTTTATGAATCAGCTTAGTTTTTAGCAAAGCTCAGGGAGGCAGGCCAGCCTCGACTCTGGAACCGTGCTCTGAGATTTGACCAGTCCCTGTTTCCCTGACAGCCCACCAGGACTTCCTCGGAAAGCATTTACTCCAGGCCAGGCTCCAGCATCCCCGGGTCCCCGGGGCACACTATCTATGTAAGTATCTGCTTGGGGAAGGGGCACTTTGGGACCCGCAAGGTGGCAGAGGGCAACAGTGGAGTGGATAACTCGAAGTAGAATAACGGAAACGACTTCTGTTTCTGTTCTGAGGTCCGGTTTTCACTTTTGTCCGTCAGCCCTCTCTGTCATGCTCTCGTTCAGGTACTTAAATCCATCTGTGGATGTGAGCATCCGGGGAGCGATCAGGTACTCGCCCTGTAAGGTGCAGTAACACAATGCAGGACTTGAAAAGTTGTCGCGCCTAGCTTGCATATAGGTATTTGGGGACTGATCGTACACTTTAAAACGCTGATACTGGATGTTCTTAAAATATGCCACAAAGGTATTTGAATATTTAGTTTATTAAATATGCAGTTCTTGTTTTTAGCCATCTAGGAGGATTTTTTTTGACCACCTGTTTGAGTTTTCCTTCTCCGGAATAAATTTAGGGAATTACCCTCAAGGTGTACAGGCTTCTACGCATGAGAATGCTATGTAGACTTTTCCCCAAGCTTTAATTTAGGTCACATATTTTTTTAAGGTAATTAATATGTGGCATAAATAGGCCACTTTCTAGAGAGTTCAACAGTGCTAAGCGAAGTGTTTGAGGTTTTATTTTTAAGGTTGTCACTTCTTAAAGCAAGTAAGGAAAGGTGCAGACAATAATTCCCTGAAGGCGAGATGGCAGAATAACTTTGCTTTCTGTTCTTCGCCAGGCAAAAGTGGACAACGAAATCCTGGACTACAAGGATTTAGCAGCCATTCCCAAGGTCAAGGCCATTTATGACATTGAACGTCCAGACCTTATCACTTACGAGCCTTTCTACACTTCGGGCTACGATGACAAGCAGGAGCGACAGAGCCTGGGCGAGGTAAGAAGTCCCTAGACGCTGCGCATTGTTCAACAACTTACTTCTCTCTTGTCGCACGTGCGAGAACTACCAACTGGAGTCCAGATAAGTCAGAGGGCCCTTTGGGGTGCGCACTGTTTGCAGCCTTTCCTACCAGGGGCTTGGAGGGGTTCAACACCCTGCCCCTGCCCTCAGGAGGTTACAGAGAGGAAGGAGAGCAAGCCAACCGCACAGAAAACAGCAGTGAAGGGTGAATACGAGTTCAAGTTCATGCCAGGCTGCAGGAGAGTGGAGGCGGCATGCCGAGAAGGAAGCCACGGTTGTCAGGGGAGAGTCTGTGACCCGTGCAGAAGGAATAAGGGAGGGTCTCCTGGGGGTTGGGGGGCTTGGTCTTGGGGCAAGCAGAACTATAATGAGGATCGTAAGGAGAGAGAGAACACCCTCTAAATTTCTATAGCTGCAGTTTTTCGCTTAGTAAGATACTTAGAATGTGCGAAAATAGGGGGGAAATGGAAAGAATGGTGCCACAGTGTAGTACTGTGTATGAGCCAGGGTTCTGGAATCAATTGCCTGGCTTAACCTGGGGACTCCACGTGCCATCTGAAAGACTTCGTGTGAGAACCATTCTGATGCTAGTTTCTTCATCTGCAAAACAGGATAATGACAGAATCTTCCTCGTGGGGTGAGATAGTAAGGATTACATCAAGTATCACCTGATGATTTTATATATATATAGTTTATATATGTAAATGCCTAGATATAAATTTATATATAGATGTCTAGATATAAATTTATATAAAATACTTAGATAATTTTTTCTATTTATATTAGCTAATGCATTCAAGCAATTAGCAGAGAGCCAGAATTGTGGTAAATATTCAGCAAATGGCAGCTATTCCTGTTTGTACTGGTCCTCTTGGGCTTATCACGGCTCTCCCCCCAGACCCATCCTGTGGCTGGGCCAGCCCCTCAGTCCCTGGGGTCGTCTTTCCTGCCCCCCTCCCCCTTCAGGGAGTTTCCTGTTGTCACTTCCTGCTCAGGTCCCCTGGGCTCTTTCCCCTGGCCTAAATTATTTTTTCCCTGTAAATTTTTCCCCTTTTATTTTTAATTGGTATCATCTATAGACTCATTTGAGCCCACTCAGATATATGTTACTCAAGTAATGGTCTGAAATCAGTTGTTCAACCAAAGTTAAAACAGACTGTAAACTGTAACATCACACAGTGCTTTGAGGTCTTAGATGAAGCAAAGGCATGAAAATGTGTTGATTTTGTTTAATTTGTTCACAATTATATATAATATTTATTTGGTATTTGTAGTTACATGTATTTATAGTTATAACATATTATTCTTTTTATTTGTTTCCTGATCTGGGTTTTACTCCAGAGAATAGCTCTGCATTGAAATAGTCCATTCATTGGGCAGTGAAGAGATATCCGTTTTCATGTACTGCCACCTACTGGTCACATTGCTGTATCTGCATCTGCGGCCACTTAGACGCATTTTGACTGGCCTGCGTTTTTCAGTTGCCATTGGGCTCTGGAGAGTTGAATAGGGGAAAGGGAAAAAGGAGGTTCCAGGTGCACAGGGGCTGATCCTGGAGCAAGTGGATGAAAATTTTCTAGTGTTCAGGTCTTACAAGCAAAGAGGGAGTGAGTTGCTTTATGGTGTTTGGGGTTTGGGGGTATGTTTCTGTGTGTTTCCCAGGGCCTGCATTTTGGGCAGTAAAACATAAGAAGTCAAGAGCTTGTGCTTTGAATCGAACATTTCTGGGTTTGAAACCAGACCGATATTTGCTCACCATAAGACTTTGGGAAAATTATATATTTCTGCTCCTTATTTGTAAACTCAAGATGGTAATAACACCTTAGAGGTTTTCTATAAGAATTAAGTAAAACATTTAGATTACAACGATACCTGGCACATACTAAGAGCACAACAAAAATGCTGGCTGCTGCCATAACCAGCATTGTCATTGTCGTAACTGGGAGGGGTCCCCCCGATCAGAAATCAGGCATATTAGTGAACTCTTCCCAACACATGGATCTTCTAACTTAGAAAACTTTTTTTCTAAGCTATTTGACTATGTATTCCTTTCGTTACTAACACTTTTCTCGTAGAACCCTTACATTGCCACTTTAGCAACACTGCAACTTGGAATTCTGTGTGCCCTCAGAAAGCAGGAGTGGGGCGGGTCCAGAAGCCTGCTCAGCAGGGGCAGGCTGGCTCCGGCCCTAGGGGCCCCAGAGGCAGCCATAGCTGCAGACAGGTCATGTGGCTTGAGGGAGCCTGGCGCACCGGAGAGGAGCCAGGCAGCTTCTCACAAGTTTGGAGAAAGGGGCAAATTCTGAAACAGGAAAACCCACTGCAGGGCATGTTCTTCGGAATGCTTTGTTTGCTCTTCATTTCTAGTTAAAGTCGTTTTGCACTTCCATTATAAACATTTAATTCATCCACTTAGGAAATCCTGGTTGAGCCCCTAATGTACGCCAGGAGTGGTTCTAGTCACTGGGAACACTTAGTTGCAACTGAGTGGAGTCCTTACCCTCCTGGAACTTACAGGGAGACAGACGGACAGATACGCAGTCTCATTTCACAGGGCGATGGAGCTATGAAGAAAATGGAACAGTAGGGAGAATGCGTGCTGGGGCTGCATTGCTACTATAAACACGAGAGCCACGGAAGGCACTGCGTGGTGGTACATTTGCATAGCGACCCCCCTGAAGGTGGGGCGTGAGCCCTGCTGGCAGAGGGGACAGATAGGGCACAGGCCCATGGGTGGCTCCAGGGAAGCCTGTGTGCCTGGAAGGCTGGCAGCCTGAAGGTGAAAGATGGTGAGGCTGGCAGGGCCACCAGGACAGGATACCACAGACCCAGGCGGGCCCTGTGGGCCTGTTTTAGTCATCAGACTATTTTAATCTGATCACTGCGGTTATAACTTAGTCAAGGATCATGTTTGCAAAATACTGCGTTTCGGCAGACACTGAAACCTGTAAGTAGTAAACAGCATAATTTGATGTAATAGAGGACATCATTCTGATGTGTCTAGTTTAGTAACCTAGAGCATCACAGTGTATTTATCAGAGCCTGTGGTCATACACCTGGTCACCCAGGAGCTGCATCCGTGTGTGCCCATCTGAGCCCGGCGCTCAGGTTCCACATCGGGGCACGGGCACGGGGTGCTGGCCTGCGGAGGTTCAGTAATGTTTCCAGGCTGATAAGCACCACTAATTACAGCTGAAAAGCTAATACACATTGTGATTTTAAATTCTCTTTTATTCTTCTAGTCTCCAAGGACTTTGTCTCCTACTCCATCAGCAGAAGTAAGTACCGTTTTTAATATTATAATAAGTAGAATCGGGGAGTCACTTGGATCTCTCCTAGACTGGACTTTTGGAGAAAGGACATTAAATCAAAGCACAGAAAAACTGTGTGCAAGACTCGGATGAATGTAGGGCCCCTTACGTGTAAGGTATGACTGTAAGACACAGCAGTCAGTTCCTCTTCAAGTGGAGACTAGGGAGTAAAAACAGCCAGACCCCGGTCTGAGTCCTACGAGTAACTGATCTCTATTAGTATTCTGATAACTACAACTGAAGCTGTGAAGAACTTCAGCTATTGATCAATGGCGAGATTCGGGCACATTAGTTAGGTGCTTTCTGTTTTGTTGTTGTTTTTGGATTATTCTGATAGCGAGCCGGGGTCAAAACACAGCATCCTTGCCATTTGCTGTCCTATTTCACACAGCCGTGGTTACTGAGTTTTTAAAATAGTCACCTTTCACACTTGCTTCCAACTGTGCATTGTGTTAGCAAAAACTTCAGTGGTCAACAAATTCCTAAAATGGAAAACATTCTAGTACTCTCCTAATTCTTTTTTTATAATAATTTTTTTAAAGATTTTATTTATTTATTTTTAGAGAAGGGAAGCGAAGGAGAAAGAGAGGGAGAGAAACAGCAATGTCTGGTTGCCTCTCACGTGGCCCCTACCGGGGACCCAGCCTGCAACCCAGGCATGTGCCCTGACTGGGAATCGAACTGGCGACCCTTTGGTTCGCATCCCGCGCTCAATCCACTGAGCTAGGCCAGCCAGGGCGTAATTCTTATATATTATGTTTACATGTGATTTTTTGTCTAGAAAACCTAGCATGTTTTTGAGATTTGGACATAGGAGACATGGTAGTGGTGGTATTGTATTCCATTGAATTGATACTTGCCCTGATTTATTTAATTAGTCCCCAATTTGTTGAGCATGTAATACAAAGTTTTGTCCTCGTAAATGGTGGCATTATAAATATCTTTGGATAAATTTTTCCACTTAAAGATCACTTTTTATTATTTCCTTGGAATATGTTTCCAAAGTGGGAAGTAGAATTCCTTCCTGGAATTGAGGCCATCTTAAGCTTCTTCTTCAGGAAAATCAACTTAAAATGTCACCAGGTCAATGTCATGGGCGATGTGGGCTGGCAGTTAGAACACAGGGTGGGATCAAGCAGGTTCTGCCTGTACAAGCTACACATGTGCACACAGGTCTCTCACCTGCTCGGAACCTTCCGAAACATTCTTCATTTGTGGGAAAGGGAGGTAGCAGCACATGTCCTACCTTCCTTATCATGCAGATCTGATGAAGCAACATAAGTGAACACACTTTATAAAACGAAAATACCCCATATAAACATAGTCATTGGGGTTATTAGACCCCAGAGCTCTCTCCACATTGGAGTTTATAATTTTTACACGTTAAAGTTTTGGTAAATTCAAGTGCTACAGGTCTTGAACAAGATGCATTGACCACAGAGTGCTCCTTTGCATGATATCTAAGGAATATGGCCCTAAAATGTGTCCACGAACAGGCGGGCATGACAGCCCCCAGGTGACTTCCGTGGAACTCACTATCACCTGAGCGTGATGATAGCCCGCCCGCACGCACCTTCTGTGCTCACACTTTCTCACACTGTGTTTCCAGGGGTACCAGGATGTGCGGGACCGGATGATCCACCGGTCCACCAGCCAGGGCTCCATCAACTCCCCCGTGTACAGCCGCCACAGCTACACTCCCACCACATCCCGCTCTCCGCAGCATTTTCACAGACCTGGTAAGGGCCGCAGCTCCCGGGCTTTGCTCTGCAGGACAGTCTGTGTTTCTGTGTGATTTTTGCCCCCAGCGCTGAGAGCTGGCTGCCAAATACATACCCCTCTTCCAGGAAAAAAAAAAGAAAAAAAGAAAACTCATAACCAACTATAGTTTATGTTATAGCTCTCCTTGAAACAATTATATTATGCTTATATTCATTATGATTTCTTAAATAATTACATTTTGACAGGGAATGACTGGAAACAAAGGAGGTTTGGGGGGGTTGTTTTTTGTTTGTTTGTTTTTTAGTTTTGAACAAAACCTCATCACTTTTAGACTTAAAATGAAGGGCTCCAAAAGAAAATATTTTGATGTGTGTGTTAGGCATGTCAGCATTACGGAAGACCCAGTACTCGCCGTCGGCCGACCGTCTGTTCATTTCCCTTACCCGGACAGGTGGCGGCAGCAGGCGCGCCAGGTGAAGCACCTCCTGTGATAAAGCCCTGTACCCAAGCTCGGGGCTGTGCGTAACTTTCGCAATCCACTCCAGCCCTGAGATTTTGAATCAGACATAGAAAACATAACATCATCGGAGAGGTGCTGTGATGGAGAATATGAACTTATAGTGGATTTCATGCAGTTGACCTTTATCTGTGCAGAATTTGGTCCCTATTTGTGCGTGTCTCCTCTGTGGAGTCAGAAAAGAATGGGGAGTCCCAGCACAGACCCAGAATTCCCTGAGAAATGGAGTCACAAAGGAAGGTTTGGGTCTTTTGACTAAACTCAGTGGAAATAACGTACATCTGTGAAAACTTCATTTTAAGCTCCTTGCTTCTCCCAGACCGATGAGAACAAACCCACTTATTGCTAACTTACTTTATAAAGTAAAACCAAGAAAAATGAATAAAATGTTAAATGGCTACAAATATTTTAAGGCCATAGATTTCATGCTTGCAGAGGATTGAATTTTTATTATTTGATCCTTTTAATAATGTATACTTTTCTCTTGGCTTGTAAATACTTACTCAGTATTTGTTGAGTTACACTTTCATTTTAAAGTTAATGAGAATTTTCAGGACATGGATTCCTTTCTCTTTTTATGCACAAGCGTATTCATTTCACTCATGGCCTGGGCCTGGGTCTGGATTTAAGCCCTTTGTCTGTTTGGGTGATGAGAAATCCTTGATGCTGCCAGCCCTGTGTATGGGCATATCGCTGAGGTCACTGAGACCCAGCCACGGCCTTGTCAGAATGACCTGGGGTTGCTGGGAAATTGTCCCTGAGACCTCTGAATGGTGAGGGAGTGGCAGTCAGGGACAGTGTTTCCCTGAACAGTCCTGTCCCGACTGAGCACCAGCAAATTTCATCTGCCCTAATCACGGATCACGGATCTACTGTCAGTAACCTTAGAAATTCCCATTCTAAGTACTCCTCCTCCTCTCCCTTCACAGCATGCTGCAGATGCACACGGTACCGATTATTTGGGTTTATAAATACTTTCTGAGGACTACGCCTGTGAAGTGAAGCTGGCGGAGTTCTGATAGCCTAGCTGTGGTCTGTAGAGGGCACCCCAAATTACCCATTCCATAAGTCCCAGACGCCAGGTGGTAATGCACTTCCCCAGGTTAGCTTTTGCGTGCAGTCTCCTTCCGAGAGAACGGTGCTGCTGCCACCGGGTCTTGGGGTGACAAGCTGCTCTTTGACACCAGGGAACACAAACAGGGTTGGGATTTTTTTGTTGTTGTTTTTTTGTTTTTGTTCTAGGTAGGCAAAATAAAATTAAACTTTCAGTGGGAGACATTTGCAGCTTAAAAGAAAAAGAATCTGACCCTTACCTATCACTCCTTCTTTCCAAGGTTCTTGAAAGGACTGCCATTTTTTTACATGTGTCTCAGAGGGTTCTGGTTTGTCAGTTGCTTTTTAGAAACAGCTGTCTTTGAGTCACAAGGACATCCCTGGCACCGGCTGACCGGTAACTGGTGTCCCTCCAACAAAGGGTGTCCTGGTGGCCATTCCTTCTCGCTAAAGCCATTTATTCTCAGCGAGTGACTCTGTACTGACCTGAACCTATGTGTCTGCCAACTCTCCCCACTTGGCCTAACCCCGCGCAGGTGCATTCTTAACCCTTCTGCCTTCCTCCTTTTTCAGACTCCTGATTAACCGTCTTTATTTTTCCCGCTTTGGAACGATGCCGTTGTCCCTGCTCCTGTGTTAATTTCTGTTCTTCTTTTCTGTCTCCACCCCACCCCACCCCCGACTCCTTGCTGCACAGAGCTGCTGTCTCCTGGTGTGCAGAGGTTGTCCTACCTGCGCACCAGCAGCCTCAGCTCCGCCCACAGCGACTCCCGCCCCAACTCCCCCTTCCGCCACCACTTCATCCCCCATGTCAAAGGTAAGGAGGCAGGCTTCTCCAGGTGGCACCCCGCATAGTGGAGATTTATTAGCACCCCGGGAAGGCTAATAAGGTGTATCTCCAAGAGTTAGCTCCGAGCTTTCCACCTCTCCGCATGCCTGTGTGTGCCGTGACTGCACCGAGTGGTGACTTAGAACTGACATGGCCTCGCTCATTAGGAGACACGTGTCACTTCTAAGGGCTCTCACTGAAGAAACAGGAAGTATGTCTCAGACCATAAGACTTGTCATCGACTCCTCAGAAAAATATATATTATTATTTTGTGTTTCTGTATGTCAACAGCAAAATATAATATATAGCTGGGGTATTTGCCTAGTTTTAATATGTGATGTGACTCAGCAAAACCCAACAGCATTTAGCAACAGCTACTCAAAAATTGCCTTACTGGTGAAGCCCCTTAACCACTTGACAACATGAAAACGTTCAGACCGTATAAGAAAGCTCTATGGCCGTGTAACTTAAACTTCTCGGTGTGAGCCAACATCGTCGTCTCCTTTTGACTGGTCCCGACCCCGTGCCCCGCAGCTCTGCCCGTCCCCTGTGCGCATGCCCACTCTTCTTCATTGGCCATTGCACTTCCGTCACTGTCCTCAATCAGAGCTCTTGTTCCCCTCCGTGTGTCGGGGAAGCCAAGAGCTCCAAAGGGGTAGGAAGTAAATAAAGTAAGAGCGTGCTCCCAGAAGGATGTTAGCTCTTCCATAGTCTCAGTGTGGACCAAGTGAACCCATGAGAGCAGCTGAAAAGGGAGTAACAGGCAAGTGCAGATGTCGTCAGGGGTCTTAAGCCAGTCTTCGAGGATTCTAACCCTGCGTTCTAAGCGCTCACATCACTAACACTTCTGTCGTGTGGCCTAAATGCTGTTGCATTTGGAAGATCACTTGCCGTCTACCCAAGCTATTTGCTTTTTGCTCACTTGGATTTTTGAGCAACTGTGTACAGATGTGTTGCGCTGATGAGCATGCAGTCATTTTATGTGTGCTATTTTGGCCTTTTCTGTGCTGTGAAAATGATATTGCTGATGTGCTTAATTTAAGACACACTATTCCCATGAGCAGAGAAATCAATCTTTTTTTGGTAGATGCAGTGCTTTCTAAAATTCTTGACAAATCATTTAAAGTGATTATTGCTAATGAGTATTACCTCTGCCACTTGCTAGCTGTGGGACAAATCGTTGACGTAACTTTGTGAGTGTCACCTACCTCATCAGGGTGCTCTTGAAGCGCTTCCCAGCATTCCATTTGCCCCTTGCAGCATCCCTGTGAAGTAGGCCCCCGTAGGCCCAGGTAGAGGTGAAGAGGCGAGGCTCTGGTTCAGCAACCCAGCCAAGGCCTCGCAGCCAGGAAGTGGCAGCTGCGGGACCAGACCCCAGGCCTGCCCATCCCTCATGCAGATTCGGTGTGTGCATTTCAGTACACAATATACATAGAGTGTGAGTTTTCAAAGCAAACTTTTATTCCCCACCTCTTTTTCACTAGAAAATTGCATTCTTATGGAGGGTAAGACAAACGGCTACTTCAGGCACGTAAATTACAAATGAACAAAAGAAATATCAAATAGTTATAAAAATTACAGCACCTTTGTGTGCCTCAATGGTGCTTCATTTAAAAAATATGGATATACTTTGTTTTCTGTTTTCAGCCTGAATTTGAAGTTTTTGACTCAGATATTATGGATTTAAATTATAAAAAACATTAGGCCAAGAGGGATTGGCATGATCCTGAATTTATACTTAAAAACCATCTCATAATCTCCTTCCCCTTCTCTTTTCTCTGGATGTACACCTATCGTTTGTTCATGTGAAAGAGTTCATGTACCTCAGACAGAAAATACAATGCACATCATAGTATATGCTTAGATTCAAAATCAGATTAGCTTTTTGCTAAACTACAACATGAGTCATGGACAATTCGCATATTAACTATGTTGCTTTAAAAGCCTACTATCATTGAATGGCTAAATGCCGGTTCTCCAAAGAATGACATCTTGGTCATTGTGAAAAACGTGCATCTGTTTACATGGCAGACCTCTCCAGCATCTGGAAGTTTCAGAATGGAACTTCCGGTCATTCGAGAAGCACACAGGCAGAGTACCCCAGGGTTCCCTTGGCCCTTCCCTGACCCTGACGTGAACATTTACTTTTTACCTTGGAGCTTGTGTTGTGGTCTCAGGGGACCTTTTGAAACAAGTGTAAGCTGGAGAGCTTGAGGCCCCCAGGGTGGGATGACATCTCAGGAAGGCAGAGCTCAAAGTAGGAGGCCCTTGCCTCTCTGGCAGCCTGAAGCCCAGCCTCCCACTGTCCACGCCCACTTCCTGGTCCTTGTCTCTTGTGCATGTGGCCCGTCCTCAGGGTCTGTGGAGCTGAGGGGGTCTGCATGGGTGCGAAGCTGAGACGCGCATCACAGGCTGGCTGTCTCATTGGCTTCCCCACCCGTTTTCTGTGATGTCTGTCTTGTTTTCGAGTGCGTCTTTATTTCTGTCTTCCAATCTTCCTTCCCGCCTCATCCTACATCGACACGTCGCTGCTGGACCATTTGGACAGGTGCATGCCTGGAGATTTGGAAGAACTGTTTCCACTTTGTTTTGGGATCTGTTCATGCTGTGCTTTCTGAGTTTCTCTTCCCTCTCCTTTGAAATACTGTTAGACGTTACGTTCCGTATCCATGAAGTATAAGTCAAATGAGCTGCTATGGTTCAGATAAGTATTTGACACTCACTGAGGGAAACCATGGCGCTAATGGAAGCTTGATTTTTTTTTAAGATTTATTTATTTACTTATTTACTAGAGAGAGGGAAAGGGAGGGAGAAACAGAGGCAGAGAAACATCCATGTGCAAGAGAAACATTGATCAATTGCCTCTCACACGCCCCCACACTGGGGACCTGACCCGCAACCCAGGCATGTGCCCTGACTGGGAATCGAACCTGCGGCCCTTCAGTCTGTAGGATGATGCCCAACCCACTGAGCCACACCAGCCAGGGCCACGTACGGAAGCTTTAGACAAGAACTAGCAACCTTGAAACTCTGTCATGAAATTCTAGACGCTGCCATTTCGAAGGTCCCCTCAAAGGATTCGTTTGTATTTTGGAATGTGGACGCTTGGAGCCCAGCAAGCTAGGCTCCAGCAGGTTCCCACGACAGACACAAGTGCAGCCGTCCCATTCGTTCCTTGTCTTAGAGTCTGTCACTTCGACACACAGGGTGCCGAAAAGAAAAATGAAAGTGAGGACAGAGCTTTTGAGTTTGTTAAGTACGTACAGTGAGAATTCTACATGTGAGTGATCTTCCAAGGACTGAAAGCTGGCTTAATTAGGTTGGCGTGGGAGGAGCTACAACTAAAAGCCAAGAAATATATATATATATATATTTTTTAATATGGTAGCTTCTTATCACAATGGTAACTAAGATCACTAACAACTTAGAGTGAACCAATATAAGAATTTATTTAAGGGAATGAAATGGCTATGAGTGTGATATACAATATTATATGATATACCCTATTACATCATTTGTCAACAATGTCTTAAGTCTGGGCTGGTAGATGATGATGATACCTTCCACATAGGCTATTTCATCTGATGCCTCACACATTACTTTATTGAAGTAATGAGCTAAGCACAAAAATAACCTTTTAGGGTCCTCATCAGTTATTTCTTCCCAGGATAGAGTTAAAAGTTTTACCACTTAAAGTATTTAAGTTAGCAAATTTGGAAACCAGTGTCATTTTGAGAATTTTTCTTTTTCTTTGAAAAATGCCAAAATGTTATAATGCCTTCTTGATGATTCAGAGGCTAAAATATGGTACCTAGCAGCATTATATATTATTCCAAGACCTTATTCCCGATGAGCCCCAGTGACACGTGGAAATCAGACTGTGCAGAATTGCTTACGTGGGTGTGTTGCTGAGTCACTCTTTACCTAGCGTTTTAAAATGTTTTGTGGGTGGTTTTAAATGATGATAGAGTTAAATCTACTTGCAAAGACTTGGACATACTAGTGCTTTGTCTAGGAACTAGAAAAGTCAGTGGTTGCCGAAGCTACGCAGCCAAATAAAGAACCACGCCCAGCCCTCAGCCAGGTGCACCCATGGGAGGACAGAGAGTCACCAGCCATATCCTGGCATGATGGGCTTCTACTGCTGGTCACCAACAGAGCACCTTAATGATAGAAAGATTTTTAACACTTGGGCGAGTGCCAATACCAACAACCTTAAACCTTTGTGTCCCATATAGGCAGACATTTGTATGTGTGCATGACAGGGGCTAATAATTATCTTCTGATTGGGCATTACAACCAAAACCTGTGCAGACATTTCCCTGAACTGTCTGATGTTGACAAGTACGGGGAGGTCCCAGGGGGAGGATGCAGGGCAGGAGCAGTCGGGGGCAGGAGCAGCCAGTGCTCAGAGTCTGCAGAAGAGTCTTCAAAGGACAAGTTCCAAGAGAGCAAGAAAGTTGAGTCTTTCTAGAACTTCTTTTGGGAATAGCCCACAAGAGTTATTCTGTTTCTCAGTTATGGGTTGCTCTTCTGAATAATTCCTGATTTTTAGAGGAGTAAAAAATTCTTCTGAAATGGAACCATTAAATTGGGGTTATTGAGGATCAACTCCAAGGGAAAGTTATAAAAATTGGGTGGGATTGTGAGCCCCTTGCTGCCTTTAATTAAGAGAAAGATGACGGTGACTCCTCAGTGGCGCTTACTGCATTAGGCCATGAATAGCTGTGGGATTAATTCACTGGCCTCCTTTGATTATTCGTTCACAGGCATTCACTAGACACTCACTCCTGGCCAGGCGCTATGCTGAGCACACAGAGATGAATGAGACCTTGCTCTAATTCTTCCTTAGATTTAAAACAGGGTTTTCTTCTAAACATAAACCATATTCTTCCTCCCCTTCTTGCCTGTACCTGTGTTAATTATATTCATTTTTTTTTAGACATGAACTGATTACTTCTCTTTAGGAGAGTCATGGTGAATGAGATAACATTTTTTGAAATGAGCTTTTTAATAGATCAGCAGTTTGGAATGAAGCTTTGTAACTTTTAGAAGCTAATATCTGACTTCAGTAGTGAAGTCTATAATATACTGGGAACCAGATGCTAAGGTGACCTGAGGGAAAAAAGACAAAAGTTTCAGAACATGAAAACAAAAAACCTTGAATATATATTTGATCCAGGTAACAAACTCATATCTCCTACCTGAAACTCATATCTCCTACCTGAAATATCTTACTGCCTATTTGGTACAGCTCTGTGATCTAGTTACCTAAAACTACACATATTTACAAATTAAAATGTTACGAAACATGTTATTTTAAAACTCCAGTAGTTGACATATTTCATTTTTTGCTGACCAGATTTAGAACAGTTTGACCTACTTAAAGAAATTGGCTCTTATACATCTGAAGCTAATACAATGTTATATGTCAATGATATCTCATTTTTTAAAAAAATAAAGACAGAGTGGAAGAAATTGGCTAATACTCTATTTTTTGAAAATCTATAATTTATTTAAAATTTTCCACACGAAATAGACACATAAATTGGTCTTTATCAAACTTTGAAACTTGTGCTTCAAAGGACATTATCGAGAAAGTTAAAGGCAACCCACAGAGTGGGAGAAAATCTTTACAAGTCATATATTTGATCAGGGACTTGTGTCCAAAATATGTAAAGAACCCCTACAACTCAATCGTAACAGTAGTTGCATTACTAATCATTAACTTTTGACAGTCCTACATCTGCTGGTGTGATCTTGAGGCAGGCGTTTGCTCAAACATGGGGGAGGGGGACCATTTAGAGCAGTAGCGGACTTCTTTCCAACTTCTCCCCATTCCCAGTTCATCCCTGCAGTTCTCAGGGTCAGAAGGGAGGGATGGTGGCATGGTGCCACTCAAGGCTAGGACAGCCAAGCCCCAACAATCCTTTCCAGACTTGTCCCCATCCTCTCCTCCAAAAACACCATGCTCTCCAGCCACAGTGGCCAGTCCCGCTGTCCCCACCCACTACAGCTCTTCCATCCCTCCATCCTCACGATGTCCCAGCCCTTTGAAGCCTGAGCCCACCACCCACCTGGCGAGCTTACTCTTCGTGCCTTGCTCAGTTCTAACATCTCTCTGTAGCTTTCCCGAAGAATCGATGGTGCACACCTTTATCTGAGCGTCATGATGTGTCTTAAGTCTGTCTCCTTAGGTAGACCCTTGAGGGCAGAGACCAAATCTCATTCATCTACTTATCTTCGGTCATAACTCAGTGCCCAGCATAGCAGGTGTTCAGTAAATGTTTCACAGATGCAATTGTTAGGCTGGGGGAAGCCTCATCTTTGAACAGAAAGATGGAGGGAGGTGTAAATGGCCCCACGGTACCTGGAAGAAAGGGGTCTGACCCATCTGGTGGGTTTCCAAGTGAGGAAACAGAACATAATGCTGCAATGAAAGCATCCTGTGTTGCTAAGGGGAAGGACTGGGCAGCCACACCAGTTCCCGGACTCAGCCTTCCGTTCAAAGAAATACGTTCCAATCACCAGCCTCTGCCATCATGCCTGGATTGTATTTGGGTTTGCGTATCCCAGTCCTTCACATGCTTGGGGTGTAACCATCTAACGACTGATCCCAAATCATTAGCGAGTGCCTTTCCATTCCTCTTAACGAACTTCCCATCTGACCCGCGTGCTGCCTGCTCACAGCCTCCTACCACATGCCATTGGAATGATGCATCTGACTGCTGGCTGCTTGAACCTCGTTATTTGAACTCAGATCTCTGGGAAAACTAAACCTTATATCACCTTTGCGAGCCAAGTTGACAAGTTGAGTTTGTTTCTTTTGTTCCTCCTCTTTAGTGTACCTCCTCCCCGTTTGTTGTTTTGAATTTTTATCAGCGTGCTTTGTTTCCTTTATTGCTGCCCCTCCTCTCATTTTGTTTTCTCCATTCTTCTCATTGGAGGCAATGAGCCGTCCAGCGGCCGGAACTCCCCTCTCCCCCAGCGGCCGGACAGCCGCCCTCTCACTCCAACTTATGTTCAGGCCCCTAAACATTTCCATGTTCCAGGTAGGAGCTGACACGGTCTATGTCATGGTGTCCTGTCACAGTGTAGAATGTAGCCTTGTCACCTCTGTCTCGTCTCCATTGCTCATGCTTTTCAAATTGGGATGCACACAGTTGACAAACCCTAAATTGCAGGATCTGACCCAGGGGGCCTTTCAAAAATGTTGTATGTGAAATGCCAGGATTGTATTGAAGGTTGAAGTTTTCTCAAAAAAAATTTCGAAGGGGCACGAGAGGCAGAGAGTGAAGGAATGAGAATGGAGTTGTTTTGTTCATACTAAAATTTTGATTTTACCTTTATAACAGTGGTTTCTGACGTATCACGCTGTGGTTTGGTGTCATTGACTAATTATCACAGTGGCCATCAGCTACCTTTTCATTCTAAAGAGTGAACCACAGCATCCCTCCAGAGTACTTTTATTTTTCCTGTTTGCCTCCAACATGGAGATTCTTTCCATGGACTTTTTCAGAGCGGTGTAGAATGGACTTGGTCGAGTGGTCTTTCTGCGGTGTGAAACTAACCAAGCACCCCCACAAAGATATCTTGCAATTTAGGCTTGGTGCTGCCAGCTTTGCACTGTAGTCACAGGCATTTGCTGTCACAGCACAAATAGTAATTTGCCACCCGGAACTAGAAAAATCAGAACCCATCAATATCATAACATTTAGGGTCGGCTCGATTTGTAAAGGCAAGATTGGCCATCAGAAGTCACAATATTATTTTTCCGTGGGAAGTCCATTGTTTTGCTTCTTTTAGCTCTTTTAATAAATTACCCACTATGTTAATGTTAGACTACATATTTGGAATCTGTAATTGTTTTTTCCCTTTTGCATTCCAAACCGACCTAATAAAGCAGAGGAAACCTCAGTGAGATTCATGCCACTAAGATAGGACTACCTTTTTAAAAAAGCTTCATGGAACCTTGAAAATCAGCATTACACAGTTGAACCCCTTTCGTGTGTGAAGGATGCCCCACCGAGGTACAGCGCCCGCGGTTCTGCAGAAACAACTGTTGAAATTTCCTGAGTTTTTGCACTCACAGTGAAATGGTAGCATAATCAAATGAGGCCCTGTGTAAATATGAGAATAATATTTGGCATCTCAGTCTTTTTCTTTCTTAAAAAAAAAAAAAAATTGGCCCGTAGAAGTTAGGATTTTGTCAAACATCCTGATAGCACGGCAGACTAGCCTTGCACATAAAAAGTGTTTCTGTGTTTTAAATAAATACTCTTAATTTGACTACATTGCTTTCTACTTGTCCACTCATTAGCTGAAAAGTAAATTGAGCCACTGGTATCTACTGGGAGCTCAATTTCTAGACAATAGCAATTTGGGGATTTTCCCCAAACTGGTTATGTCTTCCTCACCATAGAGAACCACCACTGCTTGCATTTCTTCCTGTTTTAGTCCCACTTTTAGTGAAGTATGTATTTGAAATAAATGGCTCATGAATTAACGACATCTCTGTATACCCTAAGATGTATTACAAAGGATTTCACATCCCTCGTCTATAGCAATTCACTCATTCCTGTAATTTCTTCTCCCAGTAACTCACTCTTTGTAATACAAAAGTCGACCTTCTGGGTTATCTTTGTTCAAGAGTCTTCAGTTGGTTTGCCTCTTGGTTGATGTTTTTCCCATCGCTGAACCGGTTCCCATAATCACACATCTTTGCTTTTCATTTCCACAGATCAAGGGATCAACATTTACCGAAAACCACCCATCTACAAACAGCATGGTAAAACCCACTTTCCCGCGCGTTAGCTTTTAAGTAGCAGCGTCAGCTGAACTTGTCTTTGCTGTCTCCTTTGAAAGGCTTATCTGCTGCTGCTTTTGAGACTCAAACCGGGGTGCCCAGCAAATTATGCCTTGATGTTCTCCTGAGATGCAAATATTGTGAAATTGGTGTCCCCAGCCGGAGAACACTCGGCTTGGGCAGGAAACCCGCAGCTCATTTCTAAGCCCATCTAACCATGTGTCATTCCGTTCATTGAGAAGGGAAAATGCGAGCCACGCCATGATTCACAAACAGCATATTGAGACTTTTTTCCCTTTGCCATTAAATAATTTTACCAGTCTCTATACCAATTGGATCAGCTTACAATTTGTTTAATTAAAACTAGTGAAAGCCAGCTGCCTGGAAAAATTAATTTGACTAAGCCGACATCAGCTTGGCTGTTCAGTTCTCTGGTTTCTTCGGGCGCCCGAAGACGCCTGGTGATGGCGTGGACAGGACACACGCAGACGCAGAGGTCCTAGCCCTCGTCCCGTCTCATCACCTAAGTTGGCTCTGTGATTTAGCTTGTCATACACACAATTTCCCTGGCCTTCAGTTTTCTCATCTGTAGTTTCAGTGAGTTAGGCTAGTGTGTGCCTGAGATTCCTGCAAACTAAGAATCACTGATACGGATTTCTAATTGTGTTTTCCTTTTCTGGAGCTATGGAATTTTGAAGCCCAGGAAATCACATTACAACCTGTAAATTACATGTCCCTCCGCCATCATTAGGTCTCTAAAGATCTACCTGCCCTAAGTCTTGGTGAATGGGCAGAGAAAGCCAAGATGGGTCCTCAGGTGATTTCAGGAAATTATACACAATTGTGCCTGCAAATTTGAAGGCTGCCTTTAAAATGTAGTTGACATTAACAAGTCCTTAAGGATTAGGATGATGTGAAAAGCAAATAAAGTTAGTAAAGCACAGGGAAAAATTTTAGGCCAGTGTTCTAGGAGAAAAGAGAGAATATATGTATTGTAATGGTTGTGGGACTATGACTTTCTTCCTCATCTGTTTTCTTTTTAATTTTTTTAAAAGATTTTGCACCATGTGCTTGCTTTTTAAGTTTGTTAACATTGCTTTTGTTTGTTTTTTTATGTTTAATGTCTTCTCACCCACTCATTAACATGTGAATGTTTACTGACTTCACCAATTCTAATGAGTAAGTACTGTTTGAAGTCATGCTTTTTACTTTTTTTAATTTAAGAATACGATTCCGAGAGTTTGATTTATCAATTTAGAGAATTTTTTAAAAATCTCTAGGCCCTGCCTCTCTAAACAAAAATAATCCCATAATTAAGACTAAAGATTGGATAATGTTAGGTTATTTCTTTGGAAGGGATTGATTGGCTTCTTTTCATGAAATTTACTCTAGCTTTTACACTTTCCTTTCTTCCAGACTGTGCTCATTCACTAAAACGAGCACATCCAAAGCATCGCTTCCCAAAGGCCGTTCTGCAAAACAGGGCTCTGTGGGCCCTGATGCCTTTGGAAAAATGCTAGATTTAGATAAACTCACACTTTATTTTTTATTTTATTTTATTTTTTGGTAATGCAGAACTCAGTCCTTAATACACTAACACATGCTGTTCTTCTTTAAGAAGAGGAGCCACTGTGCAGTGTTTTCTCATGAGGTTAACGATTCAGAGAAACCTGTTCCAAACCGGGCTAAGACCTTATTCCTTGTTATGACAAAGGACGATCTTGGTCAAGTCACTTAAGCAGATTGTGACCTAGAAGTTTTCGATAAGATTCTAAAAGTTCTTTTCAAGTTCAAATATCTGGGAACCCAGGGAGGAGGGAAGTTTTATTTAAGGCATTATAAATACATTTTGAAATGTGTACTAACATCCCAGGTCACTTTGTAGAATCAGCCAGAATTAGGACCTGACCATTTATCCTGGTTGGTTCTGCTCCAACTCCGAGATTAGGTCCGGGGCTCTGAGCCAGTGACGCCCCCTCTAGCTGAGCGCTCACACCAAACCTGCTGCTAGTCTGCTTCTGTTGTTTGAAAGTCAGACGCCTCGCTCCTGTGTGCACAGCCTTGAACAAGACAAAGAGCGGGTGCAGGAAACATAGGTCACAGTGCTGAGTTCCTGCACCCTGAAAGTGGAGTTTCCCGTTTCCATTTCTCCTAGGACTTGAGAATATATAAAATATATAAGGACTAATATATATATAATATATATGTGGACTGATACATCTGTGGCTAAAAAGACAAAGCCAGTCAGTCTGCTTATGATTAACAGTCAAAGGGACAGTGTTGTGCTTTTTAACTTAGCTCTTTAATTTCAAGTTACTAATTCAAATGCCTAATTACTTTAGGAATTTGTCCAATGGAAATCTCTAGGATGATGGGAATGTTCTATAACCATGCTATTTAATATATGTGACCATAGAGCACTTAAAATAGGCAACTGAGGAGCTGATTTTTAGTTGAATAATTTTCTTCATTTAATCTCATTCATTTAAACTTAAACAGCCACATGTAGCTGGTACTGGACAGCATAGCTCCAGAACAGATACAGACCAGATGTAAAATGAAGCGTTGTTTCTGATGCAGCATTAGGAGAATGAGTTGAGCTGACACTGGGCACCACTGAGTGACCGGGCAACCGATAATGGCGAGAACAAGACAATGTGAGTGGGTTACCACTGTGGCCTTGCAGACCGGTAGCTAAGCTCCCCCTGGTTCCACCTAGATGCAGCTGCCTTGGCAGCCCAGAGCAAGTCTTCAGAAGATATCATCAAGTTTTCCAAGTTCCCAGCAGCCCAGGCTCCAGACCCCAGCGAGATCCCAAAGATTGAGACGGACCACTGGCCTGGTCCCCCCTCACTTGCCGCCGTAGGTATGCGACTTACAGCTAAGCCAAATGGACAGATGGCTAGGAGATCTCAAAATGCCACACTTAAAAATATGCAGGGAAATGAGTCCTCTCATAAAGGTTTTTAAGAAAAGTATGACCAAGAGGTAGAATAGTGGAAAGAACTAATGTGGTATTGATGTGTGTGCAAAATGTCTCCAAGTTACAAACACCTGATCACCAGAGCGTGCCCTAACCGAGTCACCACAATGCAGAACTAGTCTAAAACAGGTGATGCGCGTGGACCCCCGGAGCTACTCCTGCAAAATCAGGAATGCTTCCGAACACCATTGAATCAAATCCTCTTGGCAAGAACATTGTTCTATATAATTAGAAATTAGTGGGTGAATTAACCGAGTTATCCCCAGACGCGTGTCTTCTCTCATTTAAATGTGTTTTAGACTATTTCTGATTATAATTACAGTTCTCTTAACAACCAGTCTTAACACTGAAGCACTTTCACTTTTCTTACGAGATCAGGTTCTCCATTTCGAAGAAGGGCTACAGCAGAGCAACGCATGTTCTGAAATATTACCCGCGTAAAGTTATGTGATTTTACGTCTATCATTTCCATGACTCCGTGCTAAAATGTCACATTTGAGCTGTTTCATTCTTTGCTTTGAACCACAGATTTATGCTTTAGAATTGTGTCTATGTCTTTAATGTTTTGTCAGCTGTGAAATCACTTGGCCTAAAAACTGGTATTAGCAAACTCCAACGCTAATACTGGAAATTTAGCAAGTTGGCTTTACAGAGATACAAAGATACGACTATCTTGTCACAATTCTGTTGATGACAGAAAAGGCTCTCAGTTTTCCAAAATTTCCAAAATTTTTTCATCATGCTATTTTCTATCAATTTATTTTTGGAAATAACTTTTATAAGCCATGTAAGTAGATTTTAAAGCAATTTATATGTATATAAAGAGTTGAAGGAAAACATCTCTCTCTTGGGTCCATTACTCACAAGTATCTCTACATGATATTGACTTGACATATATCTAATTCTTGCAAACTTGTGTTTATTAATTTTTATTACTATAAAGAGAGAACATTCACCTTGACATTTATGATTTTAGGAACTAAGAATCGATCATCAGCGTTTCTCTGCCAGACAGTTCGCGGGGCCTTTGGGGTCCCTCGTCAGTCATGTTGCTTAGTGGGGACGCCACAGTAGCCAGGCCCAAGGGGGGGTAGGAGAATGAACCCCCTTTTGTTGTTGAAACTGCCACCACTAAGCAGTTTAAAACTCTTTCAGGTTCCAAAGTGAAGACAATTTTGGGCCCGTTAATCAAAACGAGAGAAACTGAGACTATTAAAGTTTATTTTGATTAGATTAGCAAGCTTTCCTGTTTCCTCCCACACCAGATTAATTCAAGCAATTTAGGAAAAACAGTAATTATCTTAATTTTCCAACCATTTAGACGGATTCTTCCTTTCCACCCCCTGTGTCTCCTGTACCAGGAAGCTTAAAAATTATACATGACTTGCTATACTGCACCAAAGTAACTTTTTAGCTATATTGAGAGTTTTTATTAGTAGAACACTTTTTGTAATCATTTTTCAGAGGATTGAGAAAAAGGAAGCATTAGAGACCCATCCCTTAAGAGAAAAATAAAAAGCTTACTTGTTAATGAGTTTATTAAGGGTAAAAGAGAGGGTAAGCCTATATATTCAGCAGAAGAGAAAACTATTAAGATTTTAAAACTTATCATAAAAAAGTGACTATTTAAAGGTATGTGGATGAATTTGGATTTCTCTCTATTTGAAAACTGACCTCAGGGACAGCAAAATAATAGTAAGTGCAGAAGCGCCCCCTGCACTGACTGTAGGGCTCTGGCCAGTGGTCAGCGGGATGAGTTAGCCCCACTTACAGGGCAAACCCAAGTCTTCGCTGAGCAGACCAGTTATTGGGAGAACAAAATCCATGCCTCACTGGGTCACACATTCAACTGGCTTGTCAAACAGACTGCTGTCTCGAGAAACCAGCCAGGGTGCTGAATTGGTGGCAGGCTCCTTTTTCCCTTGTGCTGTTCGTTCATGGTCAAGACCACCGCTGACCTTGACAGCCTGGCAGTTGAGCACAGGTGGCCTGGTCCCACACGATCCCCTTGCCACGCGGCTAACATGAGAAGTTGTCTTTGCTGTGGAATTAGGAGCAGACATGAGACGCCGATCTAGCGGCAGAGAGGAAGATGACGAGGAACTTCTGAGACGCCGGCAGCTTCAAGAAGAGCAATTAATGAAGGTTTGTCCTTTTACTGCTTCTCTGCAGTCTTCCATTCTGTTCCATTCGGTCCATATTTTGGAAATGATTATTATGGGTGAGCCACCAAGACGAGCAAGAAGCAGTCCCAGCACTCAAGGGCTTGCTTCTGGAGATTGTAATAGGACAGAGTACTTAGTGGGTTCTGGAAGAGACGTGCTGGAGGCTGGAAGTCAGAGGGGTGTGTACTGTTGGACCCTGTGCGGGGCATGTGTGGTGCACACCCAGGAGTTCAGCACCTTCCTTCCCTCGGGCAGGCTCCCCTGAAGGGATCCCCGTGGAACTGAGCCCTTTTCCGAGTCTTTCCTCAGCACTCGTGGGACTTTGTGTGTGTAGTCGCTCTGATTCTCCCATCAGTAAGGAATACACCCACAAAGGAATTATAAACTCTCCCACCAGTAAGGAATTGATGGATCCTTTCAAATGACATTTTCCAAAGACACTTAATCATATTGGAAACACACATGATGTTAGTTATACAAAGGCATAGGGTACCAAGTTACATTTATAGTATGATCCCAATTTTGTATAATATGTGCATAAAAAGTACGGATGGATATAAAACAGAATGTAAATAGATATCTCTGCATGGGGGATTATGGGTTACTCTTCTGAGTTTGCTAAAGTTTGCATTGTTGTTAAAGAAATCAATGTAACTTCTTTTTAAAGTCTACTATCCCCAGTCTCCCCCTTCCTACATCACAAATCCACACACACACTCACACACGCCCCCAGAGTTCACCTGCTGGCACTTTGGGGGAGAGTGAACGCTCTTCTGCCATGGAGCCCGGCTCAGGGAAATGCAGCCTCAACATTGAAAGGGCTGCGGGATTCTGGGTCCAGAACCTGGCCTTGCTCTTGAGGAACCGCAGGCTCTGGGACTACATACACCTAGGCTTCTCCAGAGTCCTTGCTGGACCTTCTAAAAAGAAATTACATTTTTCATGAAAGTAATTGCAGGCTTCCCTTCCATTTATCTTTTCTTTGTGAATAGCTCAACTCAGGCCTGGGGCAGTTGATACTGAAAGAGGAGATGGAGAGGGAGAAGGAGAGAGAGAGCCGGGAGAGGTCATCTCTGTCAGCCAGTCGCTATGATTCTCCCATCAACTCAGGTGAGCGGCCACCTGCCTGCAAGGGGCTGGCTTTGACTGTTACGTGAGAGGAAGAGACATTTCCGGTGGGACGCACAGAGTGCTCTACAGGGAAGGAAGCGTGGGGAACCCACTTCATGTCAACGGAGCGCATAAGCATGTCATGATTCTTCCCTGAATGTGTGTTTTCTTCCTGCTGCAAATGGGGAGCCCTTAGAGGACCCCGAGGACACAGGGGTCAGGTTAGAATAGTCGTCTCGGAGGGAGAAGCACACAGGAAATCCATAGAGAGAACAGGATGCTTGTGGACTGTCGAGGGCACATTTTGTAAGCATTAGAATCTTACTTAATATATTCAGTACATGAACTGAAGACTAAAGGTGTTGTTTTGACACTTTTGAAGGAGATTCCCTACATACTGGGCTGAAATAGTTTATCAGGATATTTCCCCCTACTTATATTTGTCAAAAGCTAATTCTCTTAACACACAAGACTTCTTCTCCCAGGTTCTGAACTAGCACCTAATCTTCTCTCCTGAGCGTTCTTTAAAAATATGGTTAGTGTTTCCTATATGTAAGCATTTTTTGCTAAATATTATCTCACTTATTCTTCACAACATGCCAGTGAAGTAGGTGAAATTATTATTATCCCCATTTTGCAGCTCAGGTATAGGAAGTTTAAGTAACTTGTCCAGGGTCACATCACCAATAACTAGCAAAACTCACATTTGGGAATCCAAGTATGATAACCCCAGAGCCCACAGTCTTAACTGGCTGCCCTACAGCTACCTCTCCTAGAGGCCTCCCTGGCATTGACCTTGGATTAGGTGCTTTACTACTCTTTGGAGGTCCATCTGACTCTGTGATTATGTTCTATAAGAATATACAGCACTGTCCCTACATGGGTCAAGAAATGGAGACTTAACAAGATGAAATGCCGTGCCCTGAGACACAGGGGGGTTAAGTTGCAGAGCTGGAATTCATGGCCAGGTCTGCTTGCCCCATAGCCCAGCAGATTATGAGGCATCCATGCTGTTGGTGGGACCCCCTATCCCAGGCCTCCCAGGAGTCCAACGGTGGCAGGCCAGTGGATCTTGATAATGTATGTGGCTGACTTTTGGGTCAGTGATTGCTGCCACATCAACTGAGACATGGGCTTATACATCCAAGTAGCCCAGGGCTCAAACCAGTGCTCACCTGTTTACAGGCTTAGCGACCTTGGGCAAGCTGCTTAACTTTGTCAGCTCCTGCTGCTTCTCCTAGAAAATGGCGATAATAACAGCATTATTAGGGTTGTGTCGAGGATTCAGATACGCCTTCCCCACCCCTCCTCGTTCATATCACCACCCACTCGTTCCCTGCATCGCCCACCATGGTGGCATTTTGTGAACATTTGGGCCCAGTATTATTTGGATTCATTTTTCTTTCTAAATCTGGTATTCTGCAAGGGAGAAGGCACGCTGCCAATTTCATTGAAGAATGGGAGTTCCTCGTTCCTAACCATTGCTTTTTCACCTTTTTCTCATTCAGCATCACATGTACTATCATCTAAAACCTCATCTCTCCCAGGCTATGGAAGAAACGGGCTTCACCGGGTAAGACTTGGCAATCTGTTGTTTCTGAGTTTATTCCCGCTTCTGCCCTGGCCCCAGTGCCGACCCGCTGCTCTGAATGCATCAGACGCGATGCCGTCTGAACGTGTCTGGCATGCTGCTCTCAGAGTTAGTGTATAATGAACATCGTGATCTCCCCGATCTCCTGGTGAATCACGTTGAGTTATGCGCAATACGAACATTTCTACTGAAAGAGAAATTGACTTTGGATGAAAGAATAGCCTGTGGAAGTTTATGGGAAGACTAGATTAAGTAATAGGGTGGCAGATACTTCTACAATCAAGCGAAAAGTAATTAATTGAGCCTTTATCTTTGCTATAAAAATATATATAGGAAAGTTTTTGGCACCTGCCTCCCCACAAAACATCGAGTAAATGTTTTATTCCATGTTTAAACTATGGAGAGATGTGGAGAGATGTTTTATCATTTATTAGCAAGAGGTACTTGCTTGCCAAGGACCTGCTGAGTGGTGGCATTGAATGTACTGCCAAGACAAAAAGATTTCACAGAAGTAGAAGAAAGAGGGAAGAGAAATCATGAGGGCCCAGGACTTCAGCTTGGGAAGAATTCTTAGGTTTTGTAAATTCTTTCAACCTTTTCACCTGCCTCCCAAACAGTGGGGCGTAGATTTTCCAATACCATGGTTCTTTTCTCATTCCAGCCCGTGTCTACAGACTTCGCTCAGTACAACAGCTACGGGGACGTCAGCGGGGGCATGCGAGGTGAGGGTCCCACGGGCGCGCTGTTGACGGGCTGTGGTCGAGGTTGAGCAGAGGCTGCGTGATGACAAGGGCATCGGGTGGGCTCATTACACTCTGGAGTGGGCCACACTCACGCTCTGCAGGCCAATGGGGCATCCATTAAAATCTCAAGGGATCTCTGGTGAAAGGAGACCATGAGACGCGAGTTTGTAAGAATGAATTCATTGCTCCTACTCTGTGCTGAGCACTCTGAGATGCAGTGAGGGTTGGCCCCTGCCTTCAGAATGCACGTGGCCGAGGGAGAGTGAGGGAGTGAGAGGCTCTGTGGGGTAAACACGATGGTTGGAGATGCTGAGAGAAGGCAGAGACACCTTCCGGGTGGTGGGGAAACTTCCACAAGAGAAAGGCATTTTCTAACTGGTAATGGAAATCCCAGCAGAGGGAGCACTGGGTCACTGGGGGGTGTTTGGGCCTGTGAGGTAGGATACAGGCTCTGCATTAGCGTGTCAGTGATTTTCTGTGGTCTTTCCCTTCTGATGTTTTCTTTCTCTCTTCTTTGCAGACTACCAGGTACGGAACCCTGTCTTTCCGGAGTCGGCCACACCAGCAGAACAGGCGGTTTCCAGCCCAGATGTGTGTTGCTGCCCCAGGGAAGGGTTTCAGTTGGGAAGATGCTGACTTGGGTTGACCCATGTGGTCACTAGGCCATAGCTATGAGGAGCGAAGGGAGCGGGAGTGCCTGTGCATGGGTCAGACTGTCCCTCCAGGCCATGGGGACGTGGCACGAACCAGGCCAGGTGTCCGAGCAGTCTTGCTCTGGCCTTTGAACAGTGCTCTCTGTGGGAGTGTAGAGCAGCACCTACACTGGGCATAGGGTCCACCCGCATAGTTTATTTTCTTTTCATGATAATTACTCGGTACGTGAAGCCCTCCCTCCTTTGCTTGGTCCCATATGAAAACAAACTACTGTCTTGGACAAAAAGAGAGAGATGCTTTGGTACCACTCCTTTTTTCCTACAACCTAAACCTTGTAAAATTATGACAGAATGAGAAAAGGAAAACTAGGCAAAGAAACAAAAGGTAAAAATAAGGAATGGGCAATTATAAACTTGACTTTTTTTTTTTATGTGCCACATACTTTCATAGTTGGAGCCTAAATTCAGGGCTTAGTCAATACACTTAAGCCAGCCTATTTCCCCCTGTATTCCTGCTCTGACTCAGCAAAGATCTCCTTCGGAAAAAGCCGTAGTAATTAAGGTGCGCAACTATAAAATGGTGGAGCGGATCTGAGATCCAAACAGGAAGACTTGGCAGCCCACAGGGCTCTCCCCTCAGCTCTCACGCTGTCCTGCGCTCCTCCCTGAACCGGCCTTTCTGTTGCAGACCCTCCCGGACGGCCACATGCCTGGCATGAGAATGGACCGAGGAGTGTCTATGCCCAACATGTTGGAACCAAAGGCAAGTGCAGCTGCTCTCTCTACTCTTGTATGAGGATGACAAGCTGGGACATAACCCTGAGAGAGACATGGTTTTCTGTCTTCTCACCAGCCTCAGTGTTGAGGCTCCCTTGGCTCTAGGCTGGCACCTTTGACAAGCCATCTTGCCATCTGGCTCTCTTTGTCACACCGAGTCAGCAGGTGTGAGCCCTCACTGAGTGTGATGCCATGTGCTCTCAGGAAGGACCAGCACGCCTCCTGGAACCTCAGGATTAACTAGTCCCCTGCCCTGAACACCATAAGGCTGCCACTGCAGATTGCTCCAGAGGGGGCAGCCAGTGTGTCCCCGTTTGCCCAGGCCTTTCCAAGTTTTAGTTTTAGCACTGGAAGTCTGGCATCCAGGACCTTCCCCTGCCCCGGACAAGCTGGGATGGTTGGTTGCCCATCTCCAGGACATCCTGTAACTCCAGAGGTGTCCAAGGGCTGTGCTCCCTGGCGACCCTGACTGGGACTTATTTCAGTATGTCATCCACGAGAAACACTGCTTCTGAGCCTGCCTGGCTCCTTGGGTCTGTGAGCCAGCCACAGAACAGGTTGTTGAAGTACATGTAAAGGTCTCCTACTGTATCAAACATGTACCTGTAATTTTAGTTCTCTAGTTTCGACTCCCACCCCCAAGACATGGAAAAAGTGTATTCTTGCACACAACAGAACCCTCCAAAGGCACAGTGCTACGTGAGACCCTGATGGGCAGCGGGGATGCGTCACCTTGCGCCTGCACACTGGGGCCTCAGATGCGCTAATTATAATCTTAGGAGCTCCACCTTGGGGGCACTAGACTTCAGGCAGACCCTGCTTGTTAATGAAATGGACAGCAGAGTTCTAGAAGAAGTGGTTTTCTTTCCTTCTCAGATCTTTCCATATGAGATGCTAAAGGTGACCAACAGAGGGCGCAACAAAATCCTGAGAGATGTGGACAGAACGAGGCTGGAGGTAAATAGATAAATAATTAAAAATCTAGCCCCAACAGCAGCTCCCAGTGCATTTCCTCCAACTTTCCCCTAAGAAATGTTTTCATGCAGGCAGAAAAATGAAAAAGATCACCCTCGTATCATAGGTAGAACTTAGTGATAAGTTTGGAGAAAAACCCATATTTACACTTAAAAGATCAGCAGTAAGATCCAGAAGAACCACTGGGAGACCCGGTATGACTTTAATCATTTTCTTTGGGAACTCGGTGTTGTCATAAGTCCAGCTGGTGGCGTAGAAGGGACCCTCCACCCCTCCTCAGCTATCCACAGACCTCTGTCTTCCCCCGAGCCTCGACTGAGTCCGTTGAGAGAGGGGAGGAAACACTTAGTAAAGAGGTTTGGACCGAGTAGGTTTCTCCCTTGGCTGCTTCCACATTCCTTGTTGAAAGGTTATCTGGGTACACATACCCAAGACCTCCTTAGACCTGGAAGACTGAGCTTTGTATTTTTCCATCTGAATGATTTTAATTAAGAAAAGCCCTGGCTGTCAGCCTCAGAAAGAATGGTTCATTTTCCCTGATGAAAGGCAGCACCATTGTATGCAAGGTCAGCCTAGCACAAAGAATCAAGTCTCCAGTACCTAGGAGAACTTTTCTAGGAGGGACAACAGATGGACTGCCCTTCAGCAGACCCGGCATCTGCCTCAACTCCTGTGGCAGAGCCAGCAGGAAGCCCGGGGCTCCCCAAGGACCGCTTGGAAGTCTCTCTCTGGCTTTCTTATTGCTGCGGTCCATTTTCTCTGCATCCTTCTCAACATCCCAAGGACCCGAAGCAGAGTCACCTCCAGCATAATAAATCACCTTCCTATGTCTCACCACCATTCAGTGCTTTTCTAATAATTGTTAGTACTCCACCAGCTCTTTGTTCATTGGGGAGGGTGCTCACCTGGCCCAGCCAGGTAAGGAATAACGAGGCGCAGTGGCTGCTGACAAGCCTTAGAGGTAAACTCCTCTCCCGCCATCTGCCTTGCTCTTCAAGATGATTACTTGTAAATGGGAGAGCAACTCTCAAGGCCACGGGCATGAACAGCAGGACTGACCACACTTCTTTTCTCCCTCTGCAGCGCCACCTAGCGCCAGAAGTGTTCCGGGAGATCTTTGGAATGTCCATCCAGGAGTTTGACAAGTTACCTCTTTGGAGACGCAACGAAATGAAGAAAAAAGCAAAACTCTTCTAAGTCCCACACATAGACAGCAATCAGAAAAAAGGACTAAAATGGAAGTGACACATAGGATGTTGTATTAAGGCCCAAACCTGATTGAAGAATTTGCAAACTACTGTTCCCTCGGCAACAACAAAAAGGGAGAAATCTAATTAAAACACCCACGAGCCAAACATTGGGCCGACCAACGGCAACACTTGCCAGGGAGCCATGGGGTAGAATTTCTGTGTTCCCACACACGACAGTAGTGTTCACAGGTGACCTTTTCACATCACCCGATGCACACAACAAGAGCTCCTCCTTTCGTTTCTTTTTAACTGTTGTCCAATGATAGTGCCGACTGTATGGGCCAGAGCCAGCAAGTGCCCTTAGGATGCCACGTGGGAAAAGCAGCTGCCGTAACTCCAAAGTATGAATATATTTATTATGTAGCAGAGTGGCTAAGAAGGAAGAGCCCGAGGGACACGTCCATGTGGTAGCAGCCTTTTGCACACGCCTTTGCTCACCGGCCTCACGTAGCTCTCCACTCCCACAGGGTGGGAATCCCAGCCTGGGAACCCCGCAGCTCTGCTTGAGGGGGCTGAGTAGCAGCCGGAGTCATTTTTAACAGTCTCCTTGTTCTCTGCTGTTGGCCAGGACCTGGTTCACAAGTCGCTTAGCTATTGTTTTTTCAAGAGAAAAAGAAGGAAAAGGAATGAAAGGAAAAGCTGCCTTCACTCCTTTTTGGCTTTAGATAATGCGATTCCCTCTCCCTCCCCACCAGGGACTGGAGCTGTCTCTTGCCTCCCTTTACACAGAAAGGAAAGAGGAACATGGTCTCCAGGTTGGCACAGTGGCGTGCTGTCAGGTGATTTTTGCCCAGGGGCCACGGTACTCTTGGCAGAAAGAAGTTCTGTGTCCCACCAATGCGAGTTCCCATGCTCTGCTTTGCATCTGGTATCCTCTGCATTGAGCCACGCCCATGCTGGTTTCAGGTTCTTTTTTTCAAGGTATTTTCATTAGTTGGCTAAGGAAAGGCATGTTTTTCTGATTTAAATCTCTGCAACTCCAGGGTAGATTGCCTGAAACTGTTTTAATTTGGCCTTTTCAGCTTCTCTTGTGGCCTAGCACAGTTGACTCCATGGTGTGTGTGCGCACACATGCATCCGACCTACTAACTTATTCTGCAAACGGCTCTGACCGGGTGAAGCTGGGAGACCAGCTGTTCCTTGGTCTGAATGAAGCCAGACTAGAGTGCAGTTTTGCTCCTTTGTATCCATCAGTTGCCTCTTGCTTCATTTGATATTTCTGCTGCATACATCTTCTCTCTGACCTCACCTGCACTGGCAGCCTATGTGTCCTAGTCCCTGCTTTGCTCTGGCAAAGTATGAGGGGTGGGGACCACAGTGTGTTCCCTGTTTCCCTGCCACCATCAGCAATAAAGGTCCCAGCGCCAGGCTGGTGGGGAGACTTTTTGTCATCGCGAGGTCAAAAAAAGACCCTCAATGTTTTCATTGGTTGATGATTATACCCCATGTACATGCAGATCGAATACCCACATCAGAAAAACTGCAGTGATGGTCAAAAAACTGAGCCCCAAATCTGTTTCCACTAACGAAACTTTGCTTTCCTTATATCTTTTGAATTTGGTTCTGCAGCCATCTTAGAAGGGAGAAGAGCTTCTTGCCATGTCAAGTGTATTAGGAAATTTAAACTATACCATGCAAACATGCACTGCCCGAAAATGCCAGTAACCTCCTGTTTGCAAGCAGAGCAGTGCTGTGTTCTGCAGCGGGGGCAGTGAACCCCAGTACAGAGTGGGCTCCCCAACCCGACTCCCCAGCAGAAGGCTCTGGCTGGAGGGATGGCTGCAGAGGCAACCTGCTTCTCCTAAGCGCCAGATCTAATACTTGGGCCACAGCACACTACCCACTTTGTTAAACGGGGCTCAGCAAGCTTGTTCTCAAAAATCCAGGCCGCTGCACCAGGAATCCGTATTCTCTGCTTGAACCCCGCCCTGCACTGCACATAAAAATTCCAGGTGTGAACAGTCACATGGACAGGGATTGTTCACAGTAGGGATGGAATTATACACCTGGCAAGCTTCCTTGGTGCAGACACAAGGGCTACATGTATAAGCATTGGGCTTCCTTACGATTCTTTCAGCGCACTGGTTATGTGGAGTGAAAGAGGCCGTTGGGGCACTATGAAAGTCTGCTTCCTTCCAAGTTTCTTCCAGAAGAGCCAGGGTACCACCTCGTCTTCCTGCACAATTTGTGATGAGACGCAAAGGGCGTTTGGAAACGTGTCCAGCTAGCCATGCATCCACGTTGTGGTTTGGGTTACTTAGGGATGTTCGTAATGTGACTTCTTCAATAACGCGAGACAAACTGCCTGTTCTCTGCAACCTTGAACAGGGAAGCTAGAGTTCATGGGTAATACGGTGCAAAGACAAACAAACAAAAAAGTTGTTTTTATCCGTCATGTCCTCTAGCCTCTCCCCTTTCTCCCAATGCTGTTGTCCCCGAGCTGAGCTTCCTCTTCTGAGGTGAGGCTGGAGCAGCCGTCCTCAATCTGGTTGTGTCCGTCCGCTCCCTTGGCGGAGCCTTTGCTGGAAATGTTTATAAAACTTTCACCTAATTTCTTTACACTTGAAAGCAAACACCTTTTTCTAAAGAATTGCTTCTCAGATGAGTACATAAACTATATACGCTTTTGCTAGTTAAAAAAAAAATTCAAACCATTTTGACTAAGTAGGTTTTTCTAAAAACTCTTCTAGGTAAACTCGGGGGCCGCAGCCCCCAGCGTGTGGAGGGCACAGGGGGCCTCTCCAGGCCGCGGGCCCCCGGGGCTTTCTCTGTGCCTGTCGTGAGTGACGGCGGGAGGAAATTGGCCTCTGCGTCCTCTGGGGCAGACTCAGTGTTCACAAATCACTCCTCTGTGTTCCTGGTCGCTGTGTAATCAGTACTTCCTAAGCCGGCCTTGATTTTATCTGATTTTTTAAAAATTAATTTTCTTTGACACACCAAGTGCTTGTCAGTATGCCCTAAAACTCACTCATTAGTCCTTTGTTTTGAAGAACGTTCTATCCAGGAGGAAAAAAAAAAGGTTATTTTGGACTTGAGATTTGCGATGATGCCACCTCCTAGTGATGATGTACATCGGGGAGGCACCCACCTGTGTTATAATGAAAAGCATGAGAAACTTCTCCTTTGGCATTTAAAAAAACAAAAACCAAAAACACTGTCTTTCCAGTTGCTGCCCAGGAAACTAGGGAGATGGTGACTGATATGCTTTACATATGGATTTTTGTGCTTTGGTTTGGGCAAGCTGAATTCCCGGCAAGCTCAAAAAGAAAGGGGGAGGTGGACAGTTGAAGCCGAAAGAGACTTCCTAAACAATTTTTGTCTACACAGCAAAATTAAAGAAACCCAACATTCTGACACTCAACACAATTGAGTGGCGATTGTTATCACTAAATAAAATTCTCCCCCGATGTGTCTCTCCCGAGAGTGAAGATCCCAGGTCACCTTCTGAGCCCGTTCACCAAAGGTAGAAGGAGACCAGGCTGGGTACCCCAACATTCAAAAAGGTGGTGAGCCACTCATCATCATGTATGTGGACGTCTCTTCACCCCGCAGGAGAGAAAACGGATGTCCTCAAAATTGATGTTCCCTGGGGGTTTCATGTACAGACCCACCCGGCGACGAACGCGTGTGGTTTCTCTGAGTTGCCGGCAACCCTGCATCGAAGTTCTCCCAATTCTTCCCATTTCCGTTGGGTTTATGGCATTTTTTTCAAGTGTTAGAAGGTCCACTGTTCTTCCTGCCCGCCCTCCCCTTTTCAGAACTATGAAAGCGAATATGTGGAAGAACTGCTGTGTCAAAGATGTGTCGTGTCCCCCGTGAAAGTGAGTGGGTGTCCGTCTGCACCCCGAGTACCGCGTGCTGGTCTGCAGAGGTGGCCAGGGGCCTACGTCGCTGTGCTCATGACTCCAACCTTCTCCACGCTCCTGCCGCAGCAGCACTTGCCCCTCCGCGCTGTCCCCTGGGTCTCCGTTGTACTCACGATTCGGTGAATAAAGTGTGCGCTTTATTCATAGGTGCCTCCACGTGGTGTTTGCTTTCCCGTCCCCCTGCCCCCTCTAAAGAGCGGTCCCACTCATAAAGGCTCCAGCCCAACCTCCAATAACCAAAACGAAATCAGAATTGAGCCACAGTCTTAGGAATACATGTCCATCGCACGGGAAGGCTGGCTGGCGAGGGAAACACAACCACGTAGGGTATACCGGGGCCGGCCAGCCATTCGGACCATAGCAACCGAGTCCACTAAAGAAGAACCATTTTTAATCGAGCTGTTGCACTGGCTGGTGTTTGATTTTGTTTGTGACACAATCTCATCTTTTAGACAAGGCTGACGCTTTGGGGAGGTTAGAGGGGGAAAGCTTCTGAACTGTCAGGCATGAGGGTAGCTTGGCTAAGAAGCTCAGCTGCAGTGGGAGGAAAACACCTTTCCAGTCTTTGCCTTCCAGTGCAGTACCAGGTTTAAAGTGAAGGAAACCTGCATTCTGATTGCTTTGCTCTTCACTGCCAGGACCTCTGTACTCTAGGTGGCCTCTGCTCACGCGGTTCTGCCATGGGTCTCAGGCCTGCTGTCTTTGTCCACTGGGGCTGCTGGAGCAGAATCCCACTGATGGGGGCGTGGGGGGTGCTTGAACAGCACACACTTATTTCTTACAGTTCCGGAGGCTGGGAAGCGGCTGTCAAGGTGCTGGTGGGTCAGGTGCCTGGTGAAGGCCTGCTGGTTTGTAGATGCCGTCTTACATCCTCACAGGTGGACAGCAAGGACAGTAGGCGCTCCGCTGTCTCTTCTCAGAAGGGACTGCCCCCTCGTAAGGGCTCTATCCCTCGTAATCTCATCGCCTTCCTATTTTGTTTTTTAATTTTTTTTAAGATTTTATTTATTTATTTTTAGAAGGGAAGGGAGGGAGAAAGAGAGGGAGAGAAACATCAGTGGGTGGTTGCCTCTCACATGGCCCTCACTGGGGACCTGGCCTGCAACCCAGGCATGTGCCCTGACTGGGAATTGAACCTGCAACCCTTTGGTTCACAGCCCGCGCTCAATCCACTGAGCTACACCAGCCAGGGCATCATTGCCTTCCTATTGAGGGTGAGGGTTTGAACATGAATTTGGGGGGCACACAGACACGCGATCCTTGACACCTGTCCAGGGCCAGTGGCACTCGCATTCAGTAGACCCTCAGCTGGAAGTTGGAAAGAGGTTCTCCAGAGAGTTGGCACGTTTAGTTCACTACTGTAGAAAGCAGGTCAGGAAGCCCCAACTGGGGGTCTGTGTCCTGTTAGCATCTGCCTCTCCTCACACCAGTGTCACCAGTTCGGTCCCTAATGACCACGGCCAGTGTCTCCTTCAGTCCTTCTCTTATGCTGCCTGTGGCATTTGCCTCTGTTGCTCCACCATGCAGCTGGCTGTTGACTCCCTGCCGCACTCTAGCGGTTAGCCCTCACACACACAGCAGACTCAACACACTAGGCTGGGGATCCAAGGTTCTTCGCGACTGACCTTTGCCTCGCCCACTGCTCAGCGTCCCCTCCCAAAATGCCCCACCTTCGAATCTTGCTCTCAGCTCTTTCAAACCACACCTTGGCCTCACCGCCTCTGCAGCTTTGCCCATGGCCTTTCTTCTCTGCAGTGGCCAACTCTTCAAGGAGGTGGAGGGCGGAGAGCATCTGGCCCCAGGGAGAGGAGGTAATGCAACCTCGGTGCTTGAAATCAGTTGCCCAGAGCTCTTTGGAGTTACCATGCGAATTTCCCATGGGCTCCATTGCCTAAATCAAAGACAAGCCCAAGTTCACACCCTCTCTATGATGGGCCCAACCCAACCTGCCCGGTAAATTCTTTGCGTGCCTGGAGTTGAACATCATGTTTGCCACTTACCAGCACTGCAGAGTAATGCTAGCTTTGCGTGTGTTTCTGCTCCTCATTTGAGATCACTAGTAGTGAGGCCTCACTGTTGAGTGCTGGGCTCCGTGCTAACAGTATCCCCTGCGGCACAGGTCATTGCACCTCCACTATGCAGGTGAGGAGACCGAAGCTCAGAGACTGAGTAAACTAACCTGCCTGATTACTCAGCCAGCGAGGCCCAGAGCTGGGATCACCCAGGTCGGCCCCACTTCAAATCCCATACTGTTTCCCTCCACGGCTGTGTCTCCCACATTCTAAACCTCCCAGGTGCACTGCACAAAGGGGTTCTCTGGGGGAGACTGGCCGCTTCCTTCCAGTCTGTCTGTGTGCCCCATCAAGACCGCCGAGGCGGGGGTGCTCGCTAGTTGTGTGTCTTAAGGCCGATTGTTTAACCTCTCTACGTCTCAGTTTGTTCAACTGCAAAATGGACAAAATAATAATATCCATCAGAGCGTTGTTGCTTAATTATTATAGCATGTTGAGCACAGTGCAATACCCAGCACAAAGTAATTGCTCAAGAAACCGTAGTGATTTTTATTAAGAGTAGTTAGCCACATCGACTTGAAGAACCCCATGAACTCTCTGAGCCTCACTCATCGGTCCTTTAGGGCAGGATGCCTGCTCTGGCTATCTTCTGGGCAGCGAGGCCAAATGCCGTCAGGTCAGGTGCTCGGACACAGGAAAGTGTTATGTTAACAGAAGGTGTTGGGTCGGGAGGATTTCTGGGTATCATTGTAAGTAGTTTAATCATTGATAACTTTAGTTTCTGTTCTGGGCTTTTTGTCCCCTCTAGGCTCCATAGGAGTCCTCCAGTGCAAACCAAGCCCACTTCTTTCACATGCTTCAGGAATACCCCTCTCTTTGCCCAGTGAGAGTCTGAGACTGAGACCCCCTGAAGATATGCTACTGAATAGTAATAATAATAAAGTATCACGTGGCTGTGGAGTGCAGGGTAAAGCATCAAACTGCCCGGGTCTTGAGTCCAGCCCCACCAATAATTAGCTGTGTGACCACTGACAGTTTAACTTCCCTAAGGCTCAAGTTCCACTTCTGTAAAATAAGATGAATAATAATAATACCTACCTCAAAGGATTATTGTGAGACTCATGTAGAGCAGGACCCAGCATGATATAAAATAAAGCCCTCAGACATTAGCTTTTATTAATAAAGTTGCTGCCATGTATGAAGGACTCACTATCTGCCGAGTCCTGAGCTCAGGAGGTGACATGGTTGATTTCACACAGCTCCTTCCACCACCCCTCCCTGCACCTGCATCTCCCCGGTTCCAAGCTCAGCGTGCTGGGCAAATGTCATGGAGGGATGGTGGCGAGCCAGGGTGGCGGGCTACTGTACCCAGAAACAGCCCGAGGAGCCGGTGTGGGGCTCGGCTCTTCCCAAAGGGTTTTAGAGCGGGTGGCCAGTGTGTCCTGGGTGGTAAGGACCCCCGGCCTAAGCAAGGGGAGCTTAGGACCATCAGCTGCCGAGAAGCCGAGATGCGTTCCCATGAAAGATGGCTTCGCCTCCAGAAAGGGCTTTTTAATTGTCTGTCTCACTTGAAAGCCATCAAAGGCAGCAGAGGCTGAGCTGCCAGTCCTTGTAGTGTTTGGGGACATTTCCTAGGCTCCAGAAAGCCACCAGTCCCACTCAGCCCCTCCTGCCCATGGCTGGGAGGGGCTCCTCCTCCCCACAGAGCCTAGCAGCCTGGCCCAGGCGTGTCACCAGCCCGGCCCTGCTGGACGGGGCCCAGTGTTGGCCGGAAAGCCCTGGGAAGGGTGGGGACTCTAGGCTGGCAGCTTTTGAGAAAGCCCAGGGTGGTGAAGACCAGCTCCGACAGCTTCTGGGAATCCCAACCCCCACCTCGAGGACCTGTTTCCACGCCCTAAATTCCCTTCTCCCCCATATTGAGCCAGCACGCTGATAAAAAGCGCTCCTTCACTCCCAGGGAGCTCGGAGCTCAGCTCGGGAGAGGGCCGAAGCAGGTCAGGGCTCTGGCGGAGGGTGTAATATGACCACATTTATTTTACTTTCCAATCTCAGCTGGATGAAAGTGCTCTCCAGGGCCTGCCATTGTACCCAGCACAATAGCAGCCCCTGGAGAGGTCTCCCTGTATTTATTTGCGCTGTCCCCCTGCTGCGGCCTCTTAACTCAGCCCTTCCCTTCAGATAAAAAGAAAAGTTGGCTTGGGAAACCCGCCAACACAGAGGCTGGTTCTACCTTGCCCTGAGCATGGTTCACCCGTGGGCCCTCCCGAACACCCCGCAGGGCCAGGAGGCAGGCAGAGCCGCTCTGCTCCCAGACCTAGGGCTTGGGAATCAGGCCCCAGGGCCCAGGAGTCCAGGGGATAAGAGGGTGGAAGACAGTGGGGTGATGGCAGCAGCTGACACCATCTGAGGCCCCCAGGGGCGCCAGGTGCTGGGCTAAGTACCCTGTGTAGATTACTTCATTTAACCTGGGTAAACCCAGGGCTAGGAGAGGCCCACCAAAAGGGAAGTGGGATGGGAGCCCCTCCCACCAAGTCCAAAAGCCACCTTCCTGCCAGTGTTGCCACAGCTCTCTGGAGTCTCCACAGTAAGACGTGGTTTTCTAACAATTTGCTGAAAGCCTCATCTTTTCAAAAACTAAGACCCACCTTTCTCAGCAAAGTACAGCCTGGTCACAGATAACATCTTGTTTTAACCTGGACAGATGCTGGCACAGGAAGTATCAATTCTTTTATTCCTGTGATTATCTCAACTATATGCTTCTTAAGGAAAAATTAGAAAATGTGGGTAGCAGTTATATTCCCATCAGCCTGGATTCCCCTGGGTTCTGTTTTGTTTTTAAATAGAACAAATACTCCTGTCCTAAAAAAAAAAAAAAAAGGCATTTCGGACAAGTTAGAGCCGGTTGCTGGTATTCACAAGTCATTACTGTAACCAGATGGCTGCTGTGAATGTGCCACTTACACAAGCAACCCCGGGAGGTGGTGTCGTCCTCGGTACACAGATCAGGGGCCGTCTGGAGCCATGATGCGGACCCAGGAGTAACTGCAGAGCTCATGCTTCAGTCCACAAGGAGATTCCAATTTGGTGGGTCTGATGTGGGAATCGGGAAGCTGTATATTAAAACTGGGACGCTTTCTGGTGATTCCGATGATCAACCAAGTTTGGGAACCTCTGCCCCCACAACGAGTGGCCTCTGGTCCAGAGTAGAGCTGGCCTGTGAGTAACCAAGCTTCCATCACCAGGCTTTGTCCCTCACTGTCACCCTCATCCGTGCGACCAGAAGTCAGACAAGGCCTAGGAAGAGTCCAGAGGCCTCCCTGGGAAATCACCGGCATCTTCCTCAGCACAGCTGGGTATCCAGCCCTCTGAGCAGATTCCATCAGATTCCATCAGAATCTGCCCAGATGTCACCTCATTGGCAAGGAGATTGTCATCTCCATGTAAAGAAAGAAGCCTGAGAGGAGAGAAGCCGTCAGGTGCACAGTGGCTTCCAGGAAAGACAATCCACCAACATCCCTTCTTTTTTTCCTCTTACAACCTTGAGAAACCTCTGAAGGTTGAAAAAATGGCCTAGAAATCCTGCTATTAAACCAGACAACTTATTTTTCTCCCAGTATGCTCACTGTTTCTTCGGTCTCTTGTTTGCTCGGGGTCAGTGCAGAAAACTCCAGTCCTGAGTTTTCTACGGAGACGGTCAGTCCAGGGGAAGGTAGGAGCCTCTTCAGGGCCTGGCTGGAGGGAGGGTGAGACCAGGCGAGCTGGGAGCTGTGACCGCAGACTGTTCTCGCACCTAAAAGTGGTGGTTTTTATTTCTGAACTCACATCACAGCATCTGCAGGGGGTTGAAACAGTGTCACCAACGGGTATGTCCACCCAGAACCTCAGAATGCAACCTCGTTAGGAGTAACAACACCCTTGCAGGCTGGGGCGGGGGGCAGGGAGCGCAACTAGAGGGAAAACTAGAGAGAAGTAGGCTGAAAATTCGGCCTCATCTTTTCAGATCTGGCTCTACTCTACTTCAAGGTGGAAAGTGGGCTTCCATTTTTACAGCTCACACATTATTCCTCTATCTGTGGCTCCTTCCTACCTGAATGTGTTTCCGATTTTACCAACATCCTGGTGGAGCATTTTGTATTCCTGGTTGCCGGGTACTGTGATGAACCCTGGTATAAGAGGATCACATAGAATGAAATAACTTTGGAGATCTAGGCCACCAGGAGGCATTCAAGTGTCTGGTGCATAGTAGGTGTACACTGCACAGTAGGTGCACAGCTACAGTCAGGGCTTGTTTGATGTCTAGAAATGAATTTTTCCTAGTTGTGCAAATTTTCCTCAATTCTCAATGGGATAAGCAGTCCTCAAGCCATGCTAACATCTCATGTTTAAATTTCAGTAACATCTATTTGGCATCTAAAGTTAAGAGGTGTGATGCTTGGTGTTGAGGGAAACATAAATGTGAATAAAACAAATGACAGGGATCAGGGTGAGGCAAGTGGGGGGCCGGGGCCCCACAGTTTATGGAGAGCTCACTCTCGCGGTCATGTGAATGCCAACCCTGCCCTCTACCAGCTTCACTGAGGCCAGAGAGCAGCATAGATAAGGATGTCATAAATTAGATTTGGGGCCTGAGCAGATGAAAAAGTTCACGAGATAAAAAAATAAATAAAGCAAACCAAAGGCCTAAATGTAAGCCCTAACGCTATAAAATTTCAAGAAGAAAATATAGAACATTTTCATGACCTGGAGTTTGGCAGGGTTCTTAGATACAACACCAAAAGCATGAGCCGTAAAATTTTTTAAAGTGATAAATTTTGGTCTTCATCAAAATTAAGAACTGCTCCTTGAAAGATACCATAAAGAAAATGAAGCTTCAGCGAACAGAGAAGCTTCAGTTGAGAGAGAGAAAAAAATACATGCAAAGCCCAGATCTGATAAGGACTGGAATCCAGTCTGTTATATGAAGAATGCTCAAGACAAAGAGCTGCAGAGGATGGAGAGAAACTGGGCCTCTCCTCCGGGGTGGGCGGGGTGCAGAATGATGCAGCCACTTTGGAAAACAGTTTGACAGTTTCTTATAAACTCAAACATACACTTATCATATGACCCCACAACCCTACTCCTAGGGATTTATCCAAGTGAAACCAAAACCTTTGGCTACACGAAAACCGGCACATGAATGTTTATATTGACTCTATTTGTAGTGCTCAAAACTGGAAGCATCCCGAACATTCTTTACGGGGAACGGATAAACAAACTGCAGTTCCTGCATCCAGTGGAATAGCAGTCAGCGGTAAAAAGGAATGAGCTATTGCAATCACAAGGGCGAAGCTCGAGTGCATTATGCTAAGTGGAAGAAAAGCCAGAATCAAAAAGCTATGTCATGGATAATTAGATTGATATGATATTCTCGAAAAGGCAAGACTAAAGGGAGAGAAACCCACAAATCAGAGGTTTCTAGAAGCTATGGGTGGGGGAGGGTTGACTACAAAGGGGCACATGGAAATTTGGGGGGTGTTGAAATGTCTGTGTCTTAATTATGGTGGAAAGTGTGTGACTGTAAACATTTGTCAAAACTCATATAAGTAGGTTTATCCAACCCGTTTTTATTGTCAGTAGCAGTGTATTGGGATCTGTGGGCTGTATAAAGGCCAGACGATATATCTCCAATCTCGAGTGGCTTATAGCCTTGGTATAAAGTAGCCACTATCGTACACACTTGAGGCAAATGGTGAGCAAACAGGCATTAATCAAATAACCCTGCAAATATAAACAGAGGGGTATATGTGTACGAAGAATCAATGGCCTGGCTGATTCTAGAATTTCAGCAAAGCCCTTCGGAGAATGCTTCTAATTGAGTTGCAGCTGGACCAGACATGGGCGGCCGAGGTGGAGGATGGAGGAGTTGAGGGTGGTGCAAAGGATCACTGGTAAGTTTCTGGATTGTGCAAGAGGCTGGGTGGTAGAACCTGTAGGGGACTTTGGAGGAAGAGCGGATTTGGGGCAGAAAGGTCATGAGTTAAATATGTAAACAAGAGTTAAATCAGAGAGAGTAACACCTGCTTCAGGGCACAACCATGCAGGGAACTCAATGGATATGGACACATGTGTCCCCACAAAGACCTGTACGTGAGTGCTCAGAGCAGCATTACTCATAACAGGCCAAAAATGGAAACAACTCAAATAGCCATCAATTGAATGGATAAATAAAATATGATATAGCCTCACAATGCCATATTATTTGGCAGTAGAACATAATGCAGACATTACACTAAGTGAAAGAAGCCAGACACAAAAAGAACATTTAAGTGGAATGATCTTTGGAAATATTGGATCATTCCATTTATATGACATTTCCAAATAGGCAAATCTCTCAAGTCTGAACATAAATCAGTGGCTGCTAAGGCTGGGGTCACGGGGCGGATGGGGCAACCACTAATGGGTACGAGGTTTTCTTTAAGGGTGATGAAGATGTTCTGAAATTAATTGTGGTGGTGGTCACACAACTTTGTTACTATATTTAAATCACTAATTTGTGCTCTACCTGTTCCTCTACCGCTCCAAGACTAGAGAGCTCACTCAATGCCAGATATCACCCTACGTTTTCTGTGTGCTTCACCCTTCAGGATCCTCACTGTGAAGTCGGTGTTACCATCCCGTTTTTCAATGCAGAATCACGCCCAATGCCATACAGATCATGCATGAAGGTCTTTCTCGCAGCTTCCTAAGCTGTCCCACTTTTATTGGGTTGGCCAAAAGGTTTGTTTTTTTCTGTAAGATGGCTCTAGTAGTGTTTAGTTGTCTTTAGCATCATCTGAAACAATTTTGTTAGATTGTACTGTGGCAGCTGTCATATCAGCGTACATTTAAAAAAAAACATATCAAAATTGGTGAATTTTTATGTAGCCACTTTAATATTGAAGATGGAAGAAAATAAGCAATATTTTTGGCCTATTATGCTTTATTATTTCAAGAAAGGTAAAAATGCAACTGAAATGCAAAAAAGATTTGTGCGGTGTATGGAGAAGGTGCTGTGTCTGATCAAATGTGTAAAAAGTGGTTTGCGAAGTTCCATGCTGGAGATTTCTCGCTGGACGGTGCTCCATGGTCGGGTAGAATAGTTGAAGTTGATAGCGGTCAAATTGAGATACTAATTGAGAACAATCAACATTCTACCATGCAAGAGATAGCCGACATACTTTAAATATCCAGATCAATAAAATTATTGGTGAAAATGAAAAATGTGTCTTCTCTGGAAAAAAACTAAACAAACTTTTTGGCCAGCCCAACACAACCCCTGGAGGAGACCCCCCGTTGGCTGACCCCTGGACTCCAGGGCACCGCTTCAGCACCCCCAGCTGTGAGTTGAATTAACTGCAGATAGCTGTGTGAGGGAGGGTATGAATTCTACCAAAAGCCCTCAGGTCACTGGGCAGATCAAAGAACAAACCCACAGCCGAACACTCTCGCAAGGTCATGCTCTGAACAGTGAAGTTGCCGCATCTGTCTGCGTTAACAGGTTACTCTTTTTCTGAGGAAACCGCTCCTCCTATGCAGCAACTTAAAAAAGATGATTGTTCCTTGCCATCCAGGACCTACTTGTTCTTGGCTCCAAACCCTACGCCCCAGTCCCTTCTGCGCTGGGACCGTCTGTAAACATTGCTTGAATTACACTAAAAATTCTAATCGAGTGACACAGACCGAGATCCCCAAACACTGTGTGATTGTAGTGGCCCGGTTTCAAACGCTCTGCCTGCGAGAGGTTCCTCTATGAACGATTCCCATTTATTTTCTCTCAGTTGTTTCTGCCAGAAAAAACCGTGACTTTGTGAGGCTGTTCCGAAAGGCAGCTGGGAAACTGCGTTGTGATGAGTCTCCCCTCTCTCCTCCCATCTCCGTCCTTTGGCCTCCCTCCCCCTGAAGTATTTTGATCGTGAAAGAAAAACCAGTACAACCCTGGGATCCCTCAGGAGCTCTGAAGGAAGCTCATTGTGACACAGTGTTCAAAATACTCCAAGACCCATCGTGACCCCAGACAATCTCACCTTGCAGATTTTGTTCCAGAATGTACCAGTGTGGAATTTTCTAGGCATTTTTTTTGTGGGCCCCATCAGATATCGAAAGAAGGTGCGGCCATCAGCAGAGAAGGGAAACACCATTTCCTCAGGCTGGCTAGCTGGGGAAGGGCAGCTTCCTTAATACTTGGCTCGTCCGTTTGGGATCTGGGACCAGCACCATCAGCATTGCCTGAAAGCTTGTCAGAAATGCAGAGTCTCTCGCCCCACCCCCCACCGTCTGAACCCGAATCTCAATGTTAACCAGAGCCCAGGTGAGTCCTATACACCTTAGCATCCACGAAGTGCTGGCTCAGTGGGCTGGGCTCTTTTGCCAGTGACAATGGAGTTTCTCGCTTCCCCTTTGAGGCTGGAAATCCTTTAGGGCTTTGTGCAATTTATTGCCCAACAAAGCACCTGGCACCATGCTTAGCATCAGACACACAGAGAGGTGGAAGGTGGAGACTGGAGTGGGTGGGTGGTGGAAATTATAGCACCAGCTCCAGTCCTGGGCACCAAGTAGAGCCCTCTGCAAGTAGTAACTGCTGGAACGGCTTCTTCACTTTCAGCCATCTTGAGCATTACTGCATCTAACATCTGTTGTGAACTTAGGTACTAGACACTGAGTTACATTCTGTATGTGCTTCATGTAATCCTCACAACAACTTATGGGGTGAGTATAACTTCTATTCCCCTTTAAGTGGGCGGGGGGGGGGCGGAGGCGGGGAACAGAGGTATAGAAAGGCTAAGTAAGTTGCCCAAGGTGACCCAGCTAGAAAGAGGTGGAGGGGAGCATCTAATCGGAACCTATATTCCAATGTTTCTGAACTTTTTCACTATCATCTCCCTCTAGGAGCCTTTTGAGATGTTTTGTCCTGTGACATTGTGATTTATAATAAATATATATGTGGTCTTCATCACTTTTCTAGAGCAGAGCTCCTAAAACCCTTGGAATTTTTGAAATGACGAGAGCAATAGAGGTGTCTTGATATTCACAACAAACCCCTTTCAATCGCACCTGAATTTATGTTAATGGCGACTTTTGGAAACCCCAAACTTTGGGGGCTGGTTGCCAAGGGAAGCAACGATGTGATTGGAGGATGGGAACTTTCTGAGCCACCCCCTGAACTCCTGGGAAGAAAGAGGGGCTAGAGGTTGGACCCACCGCCAGTGGCCAATGATTTCATCAGTTGTGCCTGTGTAATGAAGCCTCTGAAGAACCCAAGAGGGGAGGACTTGGAGAGCTTCCAGGTTGGCCAACACCGGAGGTTTGGGGAGGGCAGTGTGCTCAGAGACAGCATGGAAACACTGCGCCCTTTCTCCATCGCTGGCTCTGGGTCTGTCCTGCTTCTGGCTGTCCCTGAGTTATGTCCTTTTATAATGAACCCACAATCTGGTAAGTGAAATGTGTGAGCTGCTCTAGCAAATTAATCGAACCTGAGGAAGAGGGCGTTGGAAGCTGCTCTATAGCCGGTAGGTCAGAAGCACAGGTGATATAACCTGGACTTGTGATTGGCATCTGGGGTGGGGTGGGGTGGGGTGGGGTGGGCAGTCATGTCCTGTAGGACTGAGCCCTTAACCTGTGGGATCTGACACTCTCTCCAGGTAGAGACTGTCAGAATTGACTTGAATGGCGGGACCCACAGCTGGTGTTGGGGAATTGTTTGGGGATGTGGGGAAAACCCCACACAGGTAACTGGCAGCCAGGATCTGACCCCCCCATGAAATGTTAATGCCATAGAAACACTGTATGCTTGTTTATATAATGTACCTATGGGTGTGTGTGTGTGTGTGTGTGTGTGTGTGTGTTTACCCCCTGTGTACAGCATTGTTGCCCCCTCAGGGGTGTGCTCACTCCCATGGAGAATGCCCCATTGTTTCATGGATGGTTTGTGGACACATACCATGTGGAGACTGTCCGCATGGTGACGAGCCGGCAGTGGGGCCCTGGAAAGGCTGTCTTTGAGGAGAACCAACAACAGCACCGGGACCTTGGCCAGAGGCGGCAGCATTTCCCTGCTGGGAGGAGACGGTGCAGACCCCACTTACCCTCTACCCAATGACTGCTGCCACTGCTGTCCATGGGGCGCCAGGTCACCCACTCCGTCTCTCAGCACCTCCGTTTCCCACTGGAAACTGAGAGTGTGAAATCAGTCGGCACTTTTAAAAGGAAAACTTGCTGAGAGTCTAAGGGTTGGCAGATTGGAGACCTGGAAAGAGCCCGCAGGACCTGCTGGGGAAGGCTCTTGGTTCAAGGTGGTAGATGCACCTGTGCCCTTCCAATGACCTTCCCCTGTACTCCTGCCTGCCCCAGGGGCTGCCAGAGCCAGGGCTCCGACGGCACCCACCCACGTCTTCTTGTGTACCAATAACATCTCGTTTCTACAAAATTGGGCTGGTCCCTGAATAATTTCTTCCGGTTTCCACCCTGACCCCAATCAGTGACTTGGGGAAAAGATGACTTAAAATTCCACTCCATCCATCCAACTACTGGAAAGGGGTCCAAAAAGAGTGCCCCAAGGAGCGGGAAGAAGTTATAGCAGGTGTGTCCACCAGGAGACTCCGTGTCTGCCCCCCGGGAGTGAGAGCACAGGCTCAGCCGTGTTTGGGGGAGCGGAGTGAAGAAGCTGAGTTGCCCCGGCCTAGTGTGAGGCCAGGCAGCCCAGCGGGGCCTTGGGGAGCGAGCTCACTGGCAGTTCGGCACCACGGAAGCACCTGCTGCAGAGAAGCGGTGACTCGGCGCGAGTGGCTGCAGGTTCTGGTGACCCACGACAAGTCTACAAACCCAAACACAAGGTTAGCCAGCCCTGACTGGCCACCAAGCAGCCTATACTGAGTTCCTGCTCACATGACCTTATGTTTCAGTTGAAGAGATAAAACCTAAAAGATGGTCATTATTTTCTGTTATTAAATGAGAAATGAATCTCAGAAAAGAGTGTTATAGGGTTTCAAGAACCCTTTCAATCCTTCAATCCTTTCAAGACAAGATGTCCCAGGAAGACGTGATGGAGGAGGAAGTCTCCGAGGCTGAGTCCAAAGGACCAGCTGCGATCGTGCTGGGGGTGGGGAAGGGTGTCCCAGGAGGGGAGAAGCTGGAAGTGCTCTCTGCCTCCAGGAACAAAGGAAGGGTTCCTGTCACTGAGCTGCCCTTGTCTGGGGACTGAGGAACCTGTGGGACTGCCATTTCTGGTCTGGCTGCATATCTGCCTGAGCCCATCTGAAAAATGATGATCTTAGCAATCATCGGAAGAGTCAGCAGGAACAATCAAGGAAATGAATCCAAGATCAAGGCCCTGGCAGCTGCCCACCCAGACTCTGGAATTCAGGCAAACTTCAGCAGCACAGTGTGACTTACTCACGATGATACAGGGTCAGGACCCCCCAGGTGGGGGAAGGGCAGCTCGGAGGAGAAACAGATGGAAGCGGAGCTCTCACTGGAGACTGGCCTGGCCGCTGGTGCCACTGCCAGCTGCTGGTCCCCTGGGGCCTCTCTCTGGGTTCCTGCATCCTTAATGTCAGGTCACGTGGTTGGACTTGCTGCAGATTCCAAGTTTCCCAACAGTTCTGAGATGCTCTACATCAACAGGTAGGAAATCACGGCAGGAAATGGGAGGCAAAGGGCCTGGAGGTAAACCAGGGAATGGGTTAGGCAAAGACAAGATGGGAGCAAACAAGCAAACAAAAAGGACTGAACACAGACACGTTTGCCCCGACAGTGACAGAACTTCTGATCTCGGTGGGAAGATGCCTGGAGAATTTGTCCTTTAGCTCCCTCACCCCAACAGAGAGAAGACCCAATGGAGAGTTTGGGAATCCTACACAGAAATAAGAGTGGATGTGTGGTTTCGGGCAATGAGGGAGGGTCAATTCTTCATCTCTCTGGACAGAGGGGGAGTCTCGCCAGAATCTGGAGGTGGGGGAAGGGTGTGCCTTATCAAAGCATCCAGTGTGCTTTACCAGAGCGGAGGAGAACAGGTGGGGACCCAGCCAGCACCGCAGAGCTTGGAGAAAGAGTGCAGCCTTTGTACACAGGGTTAGGAAACCCAGCAGCCCTGCCCATCTGTGGTCCCAGGGGCCATAGGGACCAGGAAGGCCCAGGACACTCAGGCCCGGAGAGGAGGCCCGACGGCGCCCCCGATGCACAGCAGGACCTGGGCAGGCGCCTGTGCCCCTGGCTTCCCTGACCTCTCTGTGTGCAATGCGGGGGCCCCGTGTCCACCACTTCAGAAACTGACGTTCTTGGACTCTTCGACCTTCAATTACGTGGGTCTTCAGAGAGTTACCTTTCACTTACTCTACCTCATAGGAGTATTTTAAAGGAACTTCATAAAAAAATAAATAGCCCTGTTACATAAACTAAATCATTATAGGAATAGTAACTGAAGTAGACCAGGAGGGTTTTTCTAAGCTGAAAATTTCCTAGAGGCGCAGCTGAAAACAGCTTTATTCACCCCAGTTTGTGGGTCTGTAACTCTCCACACTCCTGCTGTGTCCAGGGACATGTGCGGGTAAGGGTACCAGGACGTCCAGAGAACAACGTCAATGTTTCTTTTCTCCATCGTCACCTGCCGTAGACCCTCGCACAGAGCCCAGCTCAGGGAGGTGCCCAGGGTCACCCTCCTGTAGCTGCCTCACTTGTCCCCTGTCCCCCATCTGTTCTCCCCTTCTCTCAGCCTTGGTTTTCTTTCTTTCATTAAGCCAAACAGTCTTAGGTTTTAAAATTCTGGAGTATTTCCACCAGCCGTCTGAGAGGCTTGGTCACCTGGGTACGTAAGGAGCACTTCAGACTAGAGGTGAGGAGGTGGGGAGAGTGGGGATTCGTCATTTGATGGGTGCAGAGTGTCTGTCCGGGAGGATGAAAACTTCTGGAGACGGACGGTGGTGGCGGTGGCCCAACTACATGCATGTACTTGACACAGCTGAACCGAGCACTGAAAAATGGTTAAGATGGTCAGTGTTGTGTTGTGTGTATTTTATCACAATAAAAAAAGAATTAATGCATCCCTTCCAGGCTTGGTTCAAATGCCAACTTCCTCTGTTTCATTGAACCCTGTGCCCAACCAGACCTCACAGGTCCTTCAGGAATTATTTGTTTCATCGATCCGAACCAACAAAGACATTTTGTGTGTGTGAGAGACAAAAAAATGGAAGTCATTCATTTATTCATTCAACAGGCATGAAGGAGCACCCACCCTGTGCCGGGTGCCATATTAAACACCGTGTTAAACAGAGGATTGACTCAACACCATGTAGAGGTCTGTGGATGGCAGACAGCATGGTGCTGTGGAGGAAGCAGAGGGTGGTGGGGGAGGGGCTGTCCTCCCAGGGGTGGCTTCGGAGCTGGCTGCTGGGGAGTGAGCAGAGATGTAGGAGAGACAGGTTGTGAGGGTGGCTTTGACAAAATATATTTACAAAAGAGAGGCTGGATAGGATGTCAGGTCCGAGCGCCCCTCCCATGGCTTGACCTGCACAGCCATGACCTCGGGCAACTACTAAGCAAGGTCCCCGTGTGTGAAACAAGGGGAGAAAGAGTTCTCTGCTGGCCACTTGGACCACTGTGAGAATTAAGCAGGATAAAGTCTGTCAAGCAACCACCTCTCAGTGGGCGCCTTTCCTCGTTGAGTCAGCTGGAGAAACCCCCTTGTGGTTGAAAAATCCTCTGTGGTGCTGAGAACCGGTTCAGAATTACCGGAGACGGAGGCCTTCTGGAGTTCACTGCTGTGGGTCCTGACACCTTCACCCGCACAGCCAGAGGGCTGACGCTCCCCACGCCCCTGAGCTTGGTGGAAACACCCACCATCTAGACCACAGGGTGGGGGTGCTCGGTTCTGTTTCAGGACTGTCTGCAGCACAGCAGCCTATTTCCGGGGCCTGCGGGTCTGGGTCGGGGTCGGCCCTCCCATTGAAGCTTGAGAATGAGCTCAAAACCAGATCCTCTCATCCCAGAGGCCAGACACTCGATGACTTAGAATCTGAGTGTGAGCCTCCCTTGGTGGAAATTGCAAAGCAATTAAAGACACGGATTAAACAGCACCCAGGTTTTGGAAAGGGGGGAGGGGGGAGCAGTGCTGAGCTTTCCAGAGGCCAAGGATTCTTCCTGATGGTTTTAAGTCGAGTTTTGGTTTCAATCTTGGACAGGGCAGCGAAATCCCATTTTAAATTCACTCTGCCTACATTTCTGATTGATTTTTGTTTGTCTAGAGGCTCTGGGATTTGCCAAATCTCCATCAATAAACTAGAGAGGCTTTAGGAAGAAGTAATTAAAGGGCTGGAGCCAGTGGGGGCAATGGGAGAAAGACAGGCATGATAGAGATAGGAGCCTCCACACCAGCTTGGAGAGAGGGGGCGCAGCTCTGGGAAGTGCTTACAGAGATGGCCACCAGAGGACTCGCTAGGGTACAGCCCTGTCCAGCTTGAGCCCCGGGAAAGCTGGAACTGAGCAGTGTGACAAAGCACAGGGTTTGGAATCAGGAAACCTGATTTTTGAGTTCTAGTTCTGCAAGAGAGATTACTTGGATGGAGATCATTTAATCCCCACCTTTTGCTCTAAGCAACGACCTCAGACCTCAGTCAGAGCCAGCCCTGCCCTTGCCCTTTCTGGAAGGGTCAGCTCAAACAAAGCCCCAGCTGAGTGGGGCTGGACCTTCTGGGTAACCTCACCCTGCTGGCCCCTGCTCACTGCTGGAGCTGGGATCTGGCCAAGAGTGACCAGTCACCCGATTTGAGGCTGCACAATCAGATTCTGAGAATTTGAAAGGAAACTGGAGATGCACTGATAGTGATCTCGGGGACACTAGATTGGAGTGTGGGTACCCTGTGGGGCCACTGGCAAGATGAGGAAAGGGAGGGAGGAGGAAAGAGAGAAAAAGAAAACACAAAACTACAAGAGCTCCCTCTGTGCTGACCTGGCTCCACAGTCCCTGCTTGCATGAGGCCCCTCCACGCTGTCTCCTGTCCGCTGATCCCTGAGCCAAAAGCCCTCGAGCCATGCCCTCCACCTTTTCTACCTCTTGAACCCTCACCAGCCCTGCCCCCTGGGAACAGTGGCAGAGAATTAAATGAAATAATGTACGGGGCTCTAACCCCTTGGAGGCGCCGTGGGCCCTTCTCTTTCTCCCCAAAGCATCCCAACCTGCTGCCACTTCCCTGTGTCCAACTCAGGGATGTTCACCTCTTTCCTGTTTGTTGTCCCCATGGCCCCACCTAAACTCCCATAGCTGTCCCTTGAGAGCAGGGACATGTGAACCCTACCTGGTGACACCTGACGCCTAACAGGGCCTCAAGTAATATCTGAGGACCGACAGAGCATATGGGTGGTGGTGACACTCTCCCCTCAGTCACCCATGTTGCTGCAAATGGCAGGGTCACCCTCAGCTCTTCCTTGTCGCTCTCATTCTGTACTCAGGAAGAGCCTCGGCACTGAACTTCCCGCGTGTCTCTGCCCTGAGTCCTCTCTTCCCCATCTGGGGTGCCAGCGCCCCAGCTACTTCTCCCTGGGCTGGTGCCATTGCCTCCTCTCCTTCACCCTCCACTCGGCCTCTTTGGGAGCCCCGAGGCAGCTCCCTTTTCAATGCTGCCCAATCCCATCCCCTTGGCTTTCAAATGGCTCAGTGTTCCAGGCTCTTGAGCAGGTCAGTGCCCGCCTCCCTTGCCTCGCCGCCTCTACTCCTAGCTTCTCCCTTTTGGCTTCAGAAGCACAGAAATGTTTGGCCCTGAAATGGTTCACCTCCCTGCCGTTGACCCTGCTGCCCTTTCTGCTTGGAGGGCTGCACTCACCCCACCGCCCCCCTCACCGGTTCTCACTCAGGTCTTAACACTCAGCTCAGCCATCACCCCCTCTAGAAAGAAGACTTACGAGGCTCCTTCAGCCTGGTTCAGGGCCCTTTGCTGGGTTTCCAGGCTCCCTTGTGCTTCAGTCCAACAGAGCACCTCCCTGGCTGTGCTGCCACTATTCACTGGTCTGCGTGCTCCACAGGCAGGAACAGGCAGCTTGCACTTCCTGTGCACCCCAGGAGAGTTAGGGGAGCAGCAGACCTCGACTCAGTGCCTGCTCTGTTCTTCACCAGCTGTGCGACTTTGGGCAAGTTGTTTCACCTCTGTAAAGCTCAGGTTCTTCCACCGGATGCTACAGTAATAATAGTCTCCATATCACGGGAGTGTCGGGAAAGGTAAAGGCATTGCAGGTGAGGCCCTTAGCAGCATGCCTGGTTTGTGGGGAGGGCTCCCTGGATGTTAGCTGCTAACAATAACAAAGAAAAATATTTCTAAGACTGCTAGGGCAAAGGTCTCCAAACATCAGGGCTAAAACTGCTGTTCCAAGAAGAATTAAGAAGTCTATTGGAAAATAGCAGCAAAAACAACAAATATCCCTTCACTGTTCCTTTAAGGAAGTTGGGGAAGGCCTGTTGAACAATCAGGGGCCTGCACAAACCGTGATTGAGTGAAAAGTGAAAATCGAAAAGTTTAAAGGAAAACCTGGATTTCCTTTGGGGGCAGATGGAGGGGACTTGGCCATCTTGAGACCCTGGAGGGGCAGATGGCAAAAGCCAGACAAAATGTGGCGCTGGGTGGCAGCGGCGTGGGGTGGAGTTAGAGGCACGGCTGAGCACCCTACGGATTACCACCCGATGGGGTGGTCGGCTGCTGTGCCACCCAGAAACTGGAGCTGCATGACTTGTCCAGGTGGCACTAGAAATTCTAGCCCTTCTTAGGAGAGCCTGGGACGGTGGAGCCCGGGGAATATGGGCGTTAAGTAGATGTTTCACACGCCCTCGTGTGTGCGAAGCAGGGGCTGCCTGGGGCGGTTGCAAGAGAGTGGGAACGATTCCCAAAGAATTGGGGCAGGCGCGGGGGCAGGGCTCCGTTGTCCCCACCTTTTCCCCCCGGCCTGCCCTCGAGAAAGACTAAGGGCAAAAGCGCGCCGGCCGGGGGTAAGGCGGGAGGCGCTCTAGGCACATCTCCACCTCCCCGCTCAGCCTCAGTCTCCTCCTCCGGGCAGTGGGTTGGCATCGCTGCAGTTGGAAGAACAGCTCCAGTAGGCCCGCCCGAGCCGGCCGCTCCCCGGAGCCTCCCCCTAGGGTGTGGGCACGTCTCGGTCTAGTTCCCTTCCGCCGCCGCAGGGGCCTGAACGTGAAGGCGCAACCAAACGGCGGGGAGGGGAGCGAGCCCGGGTGCGCAAGGACTTGTGCGGTGGCAGTACCCCGCTGGGGGCGGCACGCCGGTCGCGGACCAGGCAGGTCCCAGGGCCCCGAGGGCAGCAGTATCTCCTGGAGGTCCGGCCGAGAGCGTGACATCACGGGGAGGGGCCAGCGCGGTGCCCCCGGCGCAGAGCTGTGCGCTGAGAGCGCAGCGCCGGAGCCGAGCGGCGAGGAGCGAGAGCCGAGGCCCCGATGGAGCGGTACAAAGGTAAGGGCACGGGGTCCCCGCCGCGTGCACCCACTTTCTTCCCGCCCCGTGAAGTGCTCATAAGAGTTAGGGATGGCGCGGTCGTCACCTCGTGCGCCTCACATCCCGCTGGGATTCAGGTGAGCACAGCCGCCTGCCCCGCTCAGCCCAGACCGGGACCAAAGACCGCGGCCACAGCTTCGTCGCGGGTGGGTAAGTGGGCTCCTAGGTGGTGGCTGTGCCCTGAACCCTTTGATCTTCCCAGGGCGCGGAGGGCTGGGGTCGGCGTGGCGGAGCCTCTCACCTGTTGGAGGAGAGTGTGTGCGCTTGGCGACCCCACCTCCCACCCCAATCCCGGGCCGCCCCGGAACGATGCTGGAGCCCGAGGAGGCCCAGAGTGAGGTCGGAACCGTGAGGGGCGGCTTCGGGGCAAAGGGGAGAGTTATTGGATCCTTTCGCCCGGACGCCAGAGGGAGTGGAAGGCTTCCTGCAGACCCCGGGAAAGAGCCTCCGCGGGGATGCGCTTTGGGGTAGGGTGGGCGCGCAGCCCCACTCCCACCTAGGTCAGGCCGCCCCAGTGGTCCTGCTGCTCCTGTAACCGTCCCTCTCCGAGCCCTTCTGTCCCCTGGCCCGCCCCTCCAAGAAGGGAGGGGTGCAGGGATTGGGGGTGGGGGCGAACCGCGTGCCCGGCAGGTGGAGCTCCTGGAGGTGCCAGGAGCCCAGGGCTTAGCCCATTGAGCCGCTGGGCAAGTTTTGAGTTTGGCCGGGGCCGAGGATCTCGGTCAAACCCTGGTGGGCGGGCTGGCCCGGGTTTTGCCCGGCGCCCAGCTCGCACCCGTGCTCGGAGCCTGGGGGCTGGAGTTTTAGAAGCCTCGGATTGCAGACCTTTGGGAAAAGGAGTTTCAGGGCTACCCCTCAAACGGGACGCTGCGGGCGCCTTCTACCCGCCCCCCGCCCCCACTTTCTTTTGGGAAAGCCTCTTGCACTTTCTTGTCCTGGACTCGTCTCTGCCAAACCTGACAGAGGAAATACCGTTACTATATTTATTTTCCCCAGGGAGAGAGTAAGAAAGGCGAATGCTCAGATTCCCAGGGAATCTCACTCCCAGTAGTTTGTTTTCAGAAACTGACAGTAGGGAAACTTCAGGGATCGGCTTTAGTTCCCTAAACTAGCCGCGTCTCTGGATTTTCCCACAGCTTTTTCTCATCTGAGTCACCTGGTTACAGTTGAGGGCGAATTACCTAAATTCTAGGTAGGGCTTCAGGTGTAAAGGAAAGGGCCTTGCCAGGAGCAGGGAAGCCAGCTGGGGTTACAGGGTTAAATTAGTCGGCAACCTTCTGTGTCTTTCTGTGAACCTTCCTTGGAGCCTCTGGCACGTTTCAAACAGGAATGCGGTTGAAATCAAGTCAGTTTTGTGCCTGCATCACTGAATGCACCCTTAAGTAATCTCAGACACTGGAGGAAGCTGCCGCCCCTCTCCTTATGAAACGGCAGCTTGCTGCTCCCTCCCTGATTCTGTCCTCTCTGCCCTTTGAGGGGGACCGGCACGGGGAATTCAGGACTTGAGTTGCCCTCCGGAGGGCAAGTGTTGGCCCTTGGCATTCCTTCCAGCTCAGGGGCTGCCACTCCTGAATTGTGGTAGCTCCAGGTTAGGTCCAGGTTGCAAGCTACTTTCTTAAATCTTTCTAAGTTAGGGCAAATTTGGGGTCTGCTTTCCCAATGCTCAGTTCTTATCAGAAGGTTTTTGTATTAATAGTTTTTGACTTGGCCCTTGACCTGAGAAAGGCGACTTCCTTATCTTTTCCTCTTGAGAACTTAAACTCCTCCTGCCCTGGACATCAGGGGCATTTTGCCAACTGAAGGAAACTTCACTTCCAGTTCCGAGTGTTGATGTTTTTGTAACACATGTCTCTGCCTCATCGTTTTGCAATAAATTGGACACAGAGTGATAAGAAGATACATTTGAGAATCATCTGAATTGCAGAGGCTAATCCAGCTCATCTTTTACTGTTGGGCCCTGGAGAAGATCAAGTCTCATGGGTGAATGCTACCAGTATATTTACTCTACCTTTCAGCTGAGGAATTTGGGGGTTCCCCCAACCTCCTTGTAAAATTCCCCGTTCCCTAGAGAAGCAGATGAGCTGTGCTTTGAACACTCACTGAATTAAAATGTCAGTCTGTGCAAAATAAAGCATGTTGGGCCCTATCTTCAACTAATCGGCCTGGAATCTGCGCCTCTTCCTGCTGGTCCCAGATTGAGTCCCCGCCCCTTTTCAAGGTACTGTGGAGTAGTTCTGGGATGAGGATTAGTGGTTTTAACAACAGAGTTAAATTTAAAAAAAGCAAGATCTGCTCTGGCTGTCAGACATACATAAGAGGAATTCTTACTGGTGATAGTGTTTTTAAAATTTGTTATTTAAGAGCCTTATTCTATGTTTCTAAATTCCCAGTTTTGAGCTTTCCCCTCTCCTACATAAACAGAATGCTTCATCACTGCCTCCAGATTCTCAAACTGTTTCCTCTAATTTGTAAATCTTATCAAGCAGTTGATGTAGAAGTTATTTTCCATGTTCCCCAGCATGTTGCATACTGTACAGCCTCCCAAACTAGCTGTCCTTTGTAGGTGCTGGCCTGACCTTCCATTGTTTTGTAGGAGGTAAAGGCATGCCTGGAGCTAAGAATACTGGAATATCACCTATGTCTAGTGCAGAAATATTTCCAGACTTTGTCCCTATTCATTCTTAGCTCTTCTGCTAGACAGCCATGGCTTCCTGAGCAAAACAAGGGTGGGGTGTCTTCCCAGAGAGACAGAGCTTTCATGAGAGCTGTCATTAAAAGTGATGGGAGAGCCCTGGCTGGTGTAGCTCAGTGGATTGAGCACGGGCCTGCAAACCAAAGGGTGGCCAGTTCGATTCCCTGTCAGGGTATGTGCCTGGGTTGTGAGCCAGGTCCCCAGTCAGGGACACTCGAGAGGCAACCGCGCATTGATGTTTCTGTCCCTCTTCTTTCCTTCCCCTCTCTCTAAAAGTAAATATTTTTTTTAAAGTGATGGTAGAGTTGCTGTATCTTGTATGTGAATCTCTTTGGTGTTGCATAAGCAGTGCCGAGTTCCACGGGGAGCCTTGGCAAGGTTCCTACCTTGCGTGTTTGCACACTGGTGCCTCTCCTGAGGGCATCCTCGCATGGCTGCCTGCGCCCGTTGGCGGCACTCACCGTGCGGTCAAGGATTCTGGTTCCTACCGCTCTTCCAGCTGGCGAGTGTGTCTAGGGCCAAAAGTGACTGACCTACTGGAGCTCGCACTTGGAACGTCCACGCCAGAGCTTCCTGAAATTGCATCACACTTGGATCCCAGCAGGCACCATAGAGATAGCCACTTGAATTTGGGTCACCGTGGGTGCGAGTGTAACCCTTCTCCTGTGCGGTTTGTGTTTCTGAGTTGGATTCCCTGACTCCCAGGAGAGGGCGCTGTGTAGGGTACGGCAAGGTAGAGAGGTGAGCTGGGAAGAGGCAAGCCAGTAAAAATACTTGAAAGCTTCTATGAGACTCCTGAAATCTGTGGTCAGGAAGGGCTGAAAAAGAAAAACTAATGAAAAGAGATGGGCTGGTTAATAATACTCATTTTACCTTCAGAGGAATCCTCTGTTCTGTTCTATTTCCATGCCTAGGAGTCCAGGGCTTTCCCTGCTTAACCTCAGGCACACCTGGGCTCGCAGGGCGCTCGCTGTAAACGTGGGGAGACAGGCCCACCTGAGACGTTCCGAATTGATTGGTCTAAGGGTGCAGCTTTGGCACTGTCGTTCATCAAGGTGTCCAGGTGATTTCAATGTGTAGCCAAAGTTGAGAAGCACTGGGGAAAAAAAGATAAGTAATTACACAACTTCTCACCTGGAAAATGAAAGCAAGTGGAGGGTGAAATGGACCCCCCCCAATACTCACTTGGTGTGCTTCAACCAAATCTTGTGATACTCGCAGAAATCAAACATAATTCACCTTACTCTATTATAGGCTTTACAAGGCTGTGGGAACACTGCTTGAAAACAGTCTCAAATGTAGTGCTTCAGGATCCTCAGCTCAGGGTTTGCTCATGGTTGTATTTGACCTTGAGCTCTTCTGACTTTGAAGCTCTTTGTGTGGGAGCCCTTGATGCTTTGGCAGAGACAGAGCTATGGAGAGGTCACCTTTGGTGCTGAATAACCAGGCGGGGGGGTGGGGTCTGCTTTGAGCCCTTCCCCGCTTCTGAAGGGGTGGGAGCTCCGGGAACTGGGCTGGTTCCCAGCACAAGGAAAGGGCCAGGAGGGGCCAAGGAGCTTCAAAGCTTAGGCAGCTGTGCCAGTTTTCTTCCAAATCCCTTTAGTGATGGGAAATGTTTCTCTAAAGACTTCTGTCATTCAGGGAAGGGAGACTTTTCTGAAAGCCAAAGGAAGATGGCATGTCTACCCGAGCCCAGGCTGAGCCATGGGGGGAGGGGGGAGCAGTCAAGTGCAATGAAGCTTAGGAACCAGGAGACCCACGTGTTCTGTTTCCTTGAGCCAGTGACTGAGCTCCCGAGGCCTCAGTTTCCCCACCTAGAAAACATTCTCCAGTGATTGCCTGGCTGCCTTTCTGAGGGCTCGGCGCCGGTTGCTCTGTGGTCGCTGAGGAATCTTTGGAGGGAGGAGGCCGTCTTGGGAGGGAGAGGGGAATGAGGGAGGGAATGTGGGTAGCCCAACAAAGGTCAGTTTAGAATTGTGATTCTTATAAATAAAGCCAACTTCCTGTTGCGAGCAGAGAGCAGCAGACTTAGTAGGAAAGAGAATGCCATCAGCCATGTTGGGAGTTTCTCTCTCAAGGGCTCCTGTATGGTGGTGTCTCCAAAGATGATTAGTGAGGCCACAGCCACCTTTTGGAACAGTCCCATCTCAGAGACAGACCAACTGAGGCCTAAGGAGTTTAGAACTCAGAAAGGCAGAAACAGGACGCACTATCCCTGACACTTGAGTTTCTAAAGGGTGGAATTCTTAACAACAGCAAAGTTTGTTTAGAAAGAAGTGCTCAAAGCCATTTCAGACCCATTCCTTATCTCTTCAGTCTTCAGGATCAAGCCCTCATGCCTCCTCTTCCATGAAGCCTCCCCTGAGTTTCCCTGTGTTCTCTCACTCTTTTAGGTAGAGCCTTATTGGGGCCTGTCGCATTGTAGGTATTTAACAAGTATTTGTTGAATTATGCCACATTGTCTTATATGTATATGTGTCTGTTTCCCCTGTTAGACTGAGCTCCTTCAAGGCAGGGATCTTGTCTTTCTCCTCCAAGCGTCCGTCCCCCGAGCCCCTGGGCCATGACTGGGGAGGAAGGAAGGAAGGAATTACAGGCAGTGGTACCATGCTCTGGCCCTGGAGAGCAGAGGGGAATGAAGTACAGTCTCAAAGCCACGTTCAGAAATGGAGATGCGAGCTTGCAGGGGCCGCCCTGCGCTTTCCCGACTTGAGCCTTATTTCTGTCTGTTCCAGAACAGGGGTGTTGCTGTCTGGTGGGACAGAGAAGGATCCTGCAGGTTTCTGCTTGTGAGTATGAGCCTGTCTGTGCCCTCTGCAGCAGCGCACCTGGCCTCCAGGGCTCCCGAGGGCACAGACCTGGCCGTGCCCAGGCTCTGGGTAGAAGGCTGAGGGACGTCATGGAGCTGGGTGCTGGCCTGGGCACTCCGGGAATCGGGGTGCTAATCCAGCCTTTGCTACTAACTCGCTGTGCGACCTTGGGCAAGTCAATTAATATCTCTGGGTTTGTTTCCTCATCTGTACAAACGAGGATAATGATTACTAACCTGCCTCACTGGCTGCTTGGCAGAATACCTTCCAAGAGCCACTGGAATATACTGTGAGAAAAGACAATGTTAACTCAGGGAAGCAGGTGCTCTGAAACCTCTGTGACATGGTTCTAACCCCTCCCATGTCTGCGTTCTTGGGGGGCAGAGGTCCTCACTGTTACCCTGGGCACCAGCTGTGGCCATCACGTGCTTTTCAAAGCTACTAGGAGCTGAGCTGGGGATGCTCAGCCTGTTCCCAGACAACCTAGCTTCTCAGAGACAGCACCCGTGTCTTATTCCCCTTCCTCTCGACGTCAGCTGGGGAGGAGAAGGGTGGGGAAGTGCTTGTTCTCAAGCCTTATCTGCGGACCCTCATCCTGGCCCTGCCTGACGTTCTTCTGATGTCCCAGGAAGTTTGTGTAGGACAGAGCCTGACAGTCCAACAAGAACTTCCAGCAAGGACTTTACTCATTTTCTGTCACCTGGCTCTCTCCTTCTCCCTCGTTAGCCTCCAAACAAACCACCCAAAAACCCCATTGAGAGGGAAGAGTAGGAAGAACATATAGGAAAAAGTAGGAGCCCTGCATGCATCGCGCCAGACTGGTGTAAAGGAGAATGAAGCCAGGGTCTCTGTGGCTGTTGCATGTTAGGGAGGAGTGGGGAGGGCCGCTGACAGGAACGGAAGCTCTGCTGTTTGCTAAGCAGACCCCCTAGTTCTCTCCCCACTTCCTTGAGCCTCTCCTGGGGACTTCAAAGACAGCTGCAGGCCTGGTGGAGCTGGCGAGCTAAGCTCCGACCGGGGGCTCAGCCCTGGCACAGTGCTGGCGATTAAACCAAGAAGGGGGCGTCAGCTGGGAGCTCAGCTGGAGCAACCTGCTGCTTGCTCCCCAGCGGGAATCTCAGAGGCAGCTTCTCCCAGGAGGGCCGCTGGCCGACCAGCCTGGTTTGCCAGGGGCGTGTCTGGTTTTCTCACTCACAGTCCAGCTTCCCAGGAGACCCCGTAGTCCCAGGCAGAGATGTTTGGCCACCGTATTCTAGGCCTCAGTTTTATTAAAAGGCCCTAGGTGAAGAATTTGGTTTCTCCACAGCCAAGGTGAACTGGAGCCAATCATTCTGTCTCTTTTGACAAGAAAGCACAAAGCCCAAGACACAGACACTAGCGGTTGGTAACGAACCACGAGTGACACCCACCAGAATGTTAAGTGACAAAAAGCCAGACTCAAAAGTCTACACACGGCGTGGTTCCATTTATAAGACTTTTTGGGGAAAGCCAAACCACAGGGAAAGAACCCTGGTCAGTAGTGGCTGGGGCTGGAGGACAGCGTTGGCCACAGAGGGGCATGAGGGAAACTTTGGGAATGATAGAAATCTTTATTTTTTGAATCTTCATGGTGCGAGTGGTCCCAGAGCCCTGGGTTTTTAGGAAAACTCAGAACTGCGTAGTTAACCGGGCATTTTTTGCTTCTGTGTGTACATCGTAACTCCAGAAAGCTGGCTTTGAAACAAACCCTAGTAGTTGGCGATGCTGTGGTTGAAGGTAAAGAGCCCGTCAGGCATACCGGTGGCCATCGCAGGCTGTAAACAGGACCCGAGGCCTTGGGGTGCCCGTGCCTGCAGCGATCTGGAGGAGCAGCAGAGGAGGCCGAAGAATTTTGGTACAAAACAAAAACGCTGCTTGATGGCTTCTACGCACAGACTTTCCCGTTGGGCACACCTCGGGTGATGGTGGAAGCTCTCGGTCTACTTAGAGAAGAGGACACTTTTTTCTTAAAGCCCAGGCAGCCGATGAGCCAGGAGGGTCACGGCACACTGAAGCCTGCGCCCCAGTCCCCACCCTGGGAACTCTGCTTCTTCACACACATGGATCTAATGTATTGACTTTGGCTGCCTTTGTGCAAACTGGTTTTTTTTTTTCCACCAATAAAGTTATTGAATTGAAATTGAGTACCCAAGTCTGCACCATAATTTTTCCTGGCTGACTCTTTGTGTTTGGCAGTCCCACTTGTCTATGCTAGCTAGTAGCTAGGATTGATTGAAAAACTTGTGATTTAGCAAAATAATGCACCTCGTGCCATGTGTCATGAGGAATCAGCCCTCCTGATTCCAGGCAGGGGACAGCCTCACGCTGTGAGGGCAGAGTCACCAGGCTGGCTGCACCAGTCCAGGACGTGGGATGTGGAATCCCAAGAGAATGAAGGGGCAGCAGGCTGGTGGTCCTAGTGGAATCTGAAGATCTCAGTGATTTCCATGGAAAAAAAAAAAAATCAACCCCGTGCCCCCCGCTCCCCGTGGAATTGGCATGTTTTCCAGGTGAACTGTGTTTGGCTGAATGACTCCATGCTGGATTTGCCTTCCCATCTTCCCTGAGCACAGCTTGTTAGCAGGTTGTCGTACTTCCGTGCCTGAGGACCGTATGGGCCCGTATTGCTTTCAACCGTGAATTACACAGAACTTCACAGGTGCGACTCCTCTGAATAACAAATAAGTCCAAGCCAGCAGTCACTCACAAAGGCAGGTCTGTTTCACCCCCTCTGGAGTGTTCAGGAGGATGTGCAGAATCATATTGTAGCTGGTGCAGCCCTCCGTTCTAATGGTCTCAGCTTTGCGCCAGGACCATGAGGACGGGAGGGGAGGCAAGAAATATTCCTTTGGTGCGTATTGGAAGTGAAACTTCCCTGGTGCTCGGTCAGGCCTGGCTTGGGGATGGGCCACCTAGGAAGGGCCAGGTTTGGGTCAGCCCGAGGGCCACTTCTAGTTTAAGAGCAAGAACAGGAGGGCGGCTGAGGAGACACGGAGCGGGTGTAGGTGGGGTAATTCCAGGTGCTTTTGATGGCCAAGGGTTGTCACCATCTCCTCAGGGCCACCTTGGCACACTGGCCTCCTTTCAGGTCTGGGGACTGTCTCAGCCTTCCTGTTCCACCACCAAGTGGGACTCCTGCCATTTCCTTCCATCCTCCACCTCCTTTTTTCTCCCCCAGTTTTTACACAACAGGATTTATTCATGTTAACTGTATTCAAGTCCCCAGATGGGGGGAAGAAAAAGATTGTGTTGAATGGGCTTATTGTTTGGAGATTTCACTGACTCCTTTTATTTAATACCCACAGTCCTAGAACATATTGAGCTGATTTACTAAAATTCAAATGTGGCCCTTTTGGAAGGAACGCCGCCTGGGTGCTCCACATCCCTGTCGTCGGGGCTAGGACCTAAGTGGGGGCAAGTTTGCCTGGGGCACCTCATCTCCATTGTTAAGAGTGTAGAGTCTTCTTGGCAGATATTCTCAGTTACAATCCCAGACTCCTTTTGAGCTTGAGATGGTCACCACCCTACTGCCCGTAGCATCGTCAGGACGTTTTTAGAATCCCCTTCTAGTGTGTTTTTTTTAATAAGATGGGCACCAGCGTTCAGTACCACGGTTGACAGAGGCAAGATCCGATGCGGCTGGTCCATGACAGGCAGGGCAGAGTCGGATCGTGTGCTGTTTAGCGTGATTTTTGCAGGGGGCGCTGCGGTCAATGTTGCTCGGTTGTGGCTGAGGGTCGCAGTGGGTGTGGTGGTTGGGTGTGGCTGTCTGGATGGCTTTGACAGCTCCAGGTGTCTGGGGCCTTGGCGATGTCCTGAGAGAGAGCTGCAGGTCCTTGAGCCGGGAGAGGCTCGGGTCTCGCTGGACATAGTAGGAGCCTGTCCAAGTGTTCAAGCCCGTAACATCCCAGACGCCCTGGAGGTTAGTCCGGGGCAAAGCAGGTGAGGGGCTGCTGACCAGTGGGAGTGTCCTGGGGATGCACAGGGTCCCGCTTGCTCCTGCCTGTGCAGAGTTCTCCTTCCTCCTCCTCCTCTTCCGCCCTCCTTCCTGCTCTATCATTCACTTAGTCTTCCCTCTTGATTTTCGCTCACTTTCTCTTTTTTTTCCTGCCAATTCTGGTCATGTCTCTTGGGTCTTGAATCTAGAAAAGCCCCCCCTCACCGCCCCGAGAACTTGAGGCCAGAAAGACCCAGAAAGAGAGAGTCTCCCCTTGACCCCAGGTCCCTGGTGGCCGCGGGCTCTCGTGTCTAGTAGCCGTGGCTTGCGTCCCAGGCTCCCCCAGGAGGAGCGGATGACCTCAGAGTCGGAGCGGGGAACATGGGCGTTGCTCTCAGCCAGACGAAGAGCATCTCATTCTCTCCTGGAAGAGGAGGCCTGAGTGAAAATCTGTTTGGCATGGGCCCTGCTGCTTCGTCAGGCCCTAGAAAGCGTCACTGCGCATGGCCTGCTCCACAGAAGGCCTTCCCCAGCCCCAGGGCCACACGCCATTTGCTCACCCTGAGACCTTGCCAGCCATCCTAGCTGGCCCAGAGCAGGTTAGTGGCGGGATGACCAGGGTTCCCAGGAAAGAGTTCTCCGCCTCTCTGTGAGTCCTCACATAGCCCTGTGCCCTGCTGACCCGCAAAGGGTGGAAGCAGCAGTGCTGGCGCGGCACGGGCTCCTCCCCCGGCCAGCCGTCCCCAGCTCCCTGGAAGGAGCCTCAGAGGAGGGCCTGGCATGCACACAGGGGGAGCATGAGAACGCGCCACAGTTTGGGTAAAAGTTCCAAACATGAAGGCTCAACATGGACGAAAATAATTTTTCCCATTGACCTCCTGGCCCCTCCGTGGGCAGGCGTCCACACCCCGCCCATCTGATGTGGGTTTGGTGCGTGTAACTGTAAACAGTTCCGGCTGTGAGCAAGTCTCCTCCAAGAGTTATGGGATCCAGGTGTCAGGCCCGGCTCGCCAGGCACTGCTTCCCTTGAGAGTGGGAAAGGCTGGTTTGTTCTCAGAGGGAGAAGTCAGGCTGTTGCTTTTGAGATCAAATCCTTCTGAAGCGTGACTCCCTCCCGCGCCCTCACCCCCGGGTCCCCCCTCAGGAGTGGAGGAGACTGAGGAGGCTCTAATTCATTAGCGAATCTCGTAGTGTGGAGGAGGCATTGCTTCTCTGACCCCTGAGGCAGGGCCCCAAGGCTCTCAAGGGTGCAGGGAGGCACTGAGCTGTTGATGTTGGCACCAAGGGCAGACCGGCAGCCCGCATCCTCCCCGTGAGAATGTGGGGCCCATGACTCGGGGTGAGGGGGTGGGCTCCAGCCCATGTCAACCTCTATGGCTAGACTTCTGACTTGGCTGAGCCTCTTGTCCTCAGCAGGAAGCCTCAAGGGTGTGGAGGGGGCTTTGGGCGATCACCTCCCTTTCCCTAACAGCACAATAGGGAGTCATCTCCCGAAAGTGGTCACAGGGGTTGTGTGGGAAAATGCTTTCAGTAGTTTGGAGGGATATGGGGGGCACCGATCTTTGGAGGTCTGGGTTCTCCCCCTTTTTTTGCATTCTCGCAGCCCTAAACATATGTAGCTGGTAGGGCTACAATGAAGGAGCTAATAAATAAGTGCATTCACTTTTCAGATGCCGGGCATGATTGGGACATGCGTGCATGTGTGTATGCCTGGTCTGTATGTGTGTGCATGTGTGTGTTTCGGAGATGAGGCATCAGCCCATTTTCTTAAAACTTGCTAAAGCTATTTACCTAGCGTCCTTAAAGGATTAGGGTGCCGTCCTGCAACAAGACTTATTTTTCTGCCCTGGGGAGGCTAGGGCAGCGTAGAGGAAAGGGAAAGTGCCAGGCCCTGTGATTGTCCGTGGAGTGACTTAACAGATTCCTAGCTTATCTGCCTTGACATCTTGACCCCCTGAAGTCTAACTCCTTACTGCACCTTGCACAGCACCCCCCACCCCATGTCTTCCTACTTGGCAGCCTTGTGTCTCTGCATATAGATTTCTTCAATTACTGGAAGACATAAAGGCAATCACATAGCTTGGAGCAAAATATTTTCGACAAATGGCTTTTCTTCCCTTTAGAAACACGACCATTATTTAGTGTGAAAATGGGTTAGCTTCAGGAGGAAGCAGCTGGTAGAGTCTTGGGTAAGATTCCGCTGCGTCACCAATGACTTTATTCGGTACATTTCCAGTGCAAGCACACTTGGCAGTTGGGACGCTTTGTGGCTGAGAACTTGCATCCAGCAAGAGCAGCAGCAGCAGCGTCCAGCTGAGGCCAGGAAGGGAAGTCCTCATTTCCCTGGGGACAGTGCACACTGGTCTGATGGATGTCTCTCATCCACCTTGGTAGCTTAACTTGGATGCTCTTGCATCCTTCTCTTTCTGGAATAATCTGTCTGAGTTTCTCTAAGACTTTGGTTCACTACTTCTGCAACTGAGGTGAGCCCCTATTTCTGAAGACCCTGAACGAGGCCCTCTTCTGTGAATGTCAGTACTGTCTAGGACAGCTCCCCAGGGCGATGGGAAGGGCAAGGAAACATGCTGCATGCTGGGGACAGTCTGAGCCCCTCCCGTACATGGCCCGTTCCTCACTCCCATCTGTACCCCAGCCACACTGGGTTCCTTGTGTTTTCCCAAAGTGGGCTTCTGAATGTACTGTTTTATTGATCTGGAACGTTCTCCCCTCAGGGCTGCCTGCCAAGCTCATCTATCAAGGCTCACCCAGCCTTGACAGCTTGAGCCCCTGAAGCCCTCGATCCTTCACTCTACCTTGCACAAACCTCCCCGGTCATGGTCATTGTGTCCATGTTATAGTTGATGGAAAGTCTGTGTTCCCAGGAGGCTGTGAGCTCCTCAAGCACCAAAAGCAAATTCCTCTTTGCGTCCATGGCACCTGCCTCCATGCAATTGTGTGATTGAGAAACGGTTGCTGTCCTCACATTTTCTCAGAGTTTGACTACAGTGAAGGTAAGGGCTTCTGTTCATGACTGGACACCCTGGGCAAAGTTACCACGCAGCTGTCAAAAATGAGAGAGATTTACAGTGTCCAAAACCTTCAAGGGATTAACATTGAGAATATACAAGGAACTCCTGCAAACCAACCAGAAGGTAGATGTCTCAGTAGAAAAGGAGATGAAGAAAGGATATGAATGGAGTTTACAAATGAAGGAACCCCCAGAAAGCTAATGAGCCCCTGAAGAAATGCTTGGGTTCCTTTAGGTTTTGTGGTTTTTTTTTTTAATTTTATTTATCTAGTTTTTAGAGAGAGGGGAAGGGAGGGAGAAAGAGGGAGAGAAACATTGATCAGTTGCCTCTTGGGGACCTGGCCCCCACAACCCAGGCAGGTGCCCTGACTGGGAATCAAACAGGCAACCCTTTAGTTTGCGGGATGACACTCAACCCACTGAGCCACACTAGGCAGGGTGCTTGGGCTCCTTCAGTCATCAGAGACAAGCCAGCCCAAACTCCCAACCAGCCCGCTAAGAGAAGCGAGAGGCTATAGGATGCCCAGTATTCTCAGAACATGCGGCACTGTCTGCACGGGTCCGCACAGGGAGGGTTCGAGCATAATCCTCGCAGCACCGTCTGTGGTGGCGGAGAGTGGGAAGCAGCACGATGTCACCTGAGGGAGTGAACAGGTGAGCTGTGGCGGCGGATGTGCATCCTGGAGAATTATGGAACAGAAAGAAGCAATGGATTAGATGTCATCCAGCAACATCGATGGCTTCTTACGACATAGTGCTGACTCAAGGCAAGAAGCAGAATAGGAGCTTTGACAATAGCATTTACAGCCATTAAAAATTCATAAAGAAGTGTGCATTAAGCGGAGACACAAACGAAAAGGTGCATATTAGAGAGGTCCTGTCTGTTGGGGACAGGGAGTGGGCTATGGGGATGGAGGGGAATTTGTAAGAGTTTGCTTACAGTTTGCTATTTAAACCAGAAGCCTGCCAATCTGACTTGCCACAGCATCGGGGATAGTGAGGGCAGCAGAGGAAGCTGCAGCAATGTACGGTGGGAAGATGGGGGTGGGGTGGGAACATTCTCCCTACACCCCTATGGGGGGAGCGTGTGGGGACGCCATTTTCCTTTTTATTAGTTGCCGGGATGTTCAAGACTCTTTGCCCATGCCATTGCAATAATAGACCTAGACCGTCTTTATGTTTGCCTCCAAAGCTTGTGTTTTGTTGAGCTGCAGTGGTGATTTGCAGTCTGCCATCCTCATGAGGAGAGGGGATGCTCATGACCCACCCTCGGATAAGCCTGGGAAGGGAGAGCTGCTGCTTAACAGTTGTGTATTTTCTCAGTCACACCCAGCCACTCTGAGCACCTGGAGTCATCTTTGGGCCCACATGGCTAAGGACAGGTCACAGCCAAGAGCTGACATCCACCAGTTTATTGCATTGAATAGAGGGCATCAAAGTTGAATTTTTCTAGTACCTCATTGGTGGGACACAAAGGTGTTACTCTGTGCACAAGGGCATTTTTCTCCTCTCCGCTGGGGAGATGGGAAGGTTCACTCAAAACTGGTGCATCCAGACAAGAGAAGCAGCTTCTCCTGCCTCCTCCAGCCCTGGTCTGCTTGAGCTGGACAGAGCTGGTCCCTAACAATTTTTGTTCCATCTCTATTTCTATTGTAAATGATAGTTGTTTTCCCTTGTTACCGTCTAAGTCTTTTTGAGACTCCAAGGTGTGTCTGGTAAAGAGCCACTTGGATCAGGGAGGCCACCACCTGCCTGTTTGCTCTGCTGAATGGTGTGCCCTGCAGGGCTGCCTGGGCCCGGGAGGCAGGACCTAGAGTCTTGTGAGCGGGAGCAGAAGAGCGAACTCTTCGGGGTGGGGCTTAGCGGGCGGGCAGCAAATGCAACTGTGTAAGACTCAAGGTTTTCAGAAAATGGAGAAACCTGAGGTTGGCTTTGCTGGTTTTCCCATTGTTCTTTCTCATGCTCGGGAAGTCGCTTATTGGCATTTTTCTTCTAGCTGTTCTGTAGTCGAACTGTCCACTTCCTGACAATGTTCGGGTTTGCTCGCATCGCTGCCCCTGCATTCCCAGTTCCTGGTCCACTGGAATGCTTATGCCTCAGTGGTTGAACAGTAAAGATCTTCATTTTCGTTTCCTTAAGTTCCAGTGTCCGACCCAAGGTGCTTTCCAGTTCGAGGGATCTGCAGTTTGCTGATGTCCTTAAACCGTTGCTTTGCGTGGGAGAGTTTCTGGGTATTCACACAGAAGGCATTTTCTGAGCTTCCCTGTGTGCCAGCTGCTGTCTAGGTGCTGGGATAAATCTGGGCACAGTATTCATGAGACTCCTGTCCCAGTGGAGGTCACATCCTAGGGCAGGAGAGCAGCCTATGAGCAAGCACAC